>BPLR01016723.1:0-32207 GCA_021605095.1 Caerostris extrusa
TTACGTATTGCTGATTTTTGTTTTTGTTTTAAAACATTTTATTTAAAATTAAACTTGGAAATTATACTAAGATGCCTAAAATAGCCTATCACTTTCTCCATACAATGCATCTATTTTTTGTCAATATTATTTAACCAATCTCCCAAAATAATTTTAAAAGGACTAGTCGCCTAAACTATAAGAAACTATTTGTTAAAAAATAAGTCTAACAATTTCGTATTATTAATAAATTTTATTTTATATCTTTCACTTATAAACTTTAAAATAAATATGAATTTTAAATAAATATAATTTTTAAGACAACCAAGAAATAATTTAGAAAAACAATCTATATTTATTGCAAACCATTTTAAATAGCAAACAAATTAAATTCATATAATTAAACTATTTTTAATACTTATTATCAATTGCTTGAAATGTATTTAATATACTCCAAACCACTTTTAAATGTTATTCAACTCCTAAAATTATGTTAAAAAGAACTATTGACTATAGACCCTTTTTTTAAGTTCCTGTAGAGGCATTTATGGCAATTTAGGAATTTTCCTTATTGAAATTATCCATCCTACAAAATTCTTAGAATTTTCTTGAATTATTCATTTGGTTCCTAATTTAAACCTGGGATTAGTTACATAAAGTGATTTAAACAAAATTCTTCATAAAACATCTAGGGCATAGTAGAAATATGAGGAAATAAAGCATTAAACTTTCATTAGCATCGTCAAATTACATTAATTTTCAGATTTGTTTCATTTTCAAATAAATGTATATTTTTAATTACAGTTTTAAAACAAAACAAGCCCTTCAGCATTTATTTTGTATTTTATAAGACATACTACTCATCATATTTTTTAAACATTATAAAAGTTAAGCATAATTAATACATATTAATTTTAAATCAACTTCTAAATAAACAAAATGCATCAAACCTTTATCATTAAAATTTTCTTTCAACAAATTTAGCTAATTTTTATAAGTAGTACAACATTTTTACATAAGCCTTTCAATAAATATATAATTGCTTATTAATTAACAAGAAAAACTCTCTCAAGGATGAGTAAATAAGAAAATTCTTCTAAACCCCCTTTAAAAAATACTGTGGTACATAGTATCCCAATTATTCATTTAGTATGAAGCAATGGAAATGCCATTGAATTGAGGGAAAATCAGATATCTTAATTTTATACAATTCATATTATAATATACACAAATTATATATTTGCAGACATTATAAACATAATTGGACCCTCTTTCTAAAACTAAAATTACCAATATTTTCAAATTAAATCACAACATTATGTAATATAAAAAAAGAAACTTACGCAGAGATATCTTCCAATGCACGAAAACCCAACTCAGAACCTTCTTCTTGTTTTAATTATTTCTGCTTTCATATTTTTGTTTCTAAAATAAAAGACCAATATATATATACATATCTATCTATTGATATTTATATATAAAGTATATGCCATTAATATAAGTAGAAAAAAAAATACTTCATATAATTGATATATACCTTTTGAAATCTTTTTTTGTTTGAACATGCATCACCAAGTGGGCATCTGGATCCACTATAAAAATGCATATCAATTAAAATTACAAATGTTATGATTTGAAATTACTTTAAATAAACCTTGATACTTTTGGGTAATTGACACTATACTGTGCCTTTCAAATGTAGAAGTTAGAAACATAGATAATAATTATTATTTTAATAAGTATAACAGTATTATTTTCAGTCAAATTCCACTAAAACACCAGTGTGCAAATGAATATGCCTAATGTGGCATTTCATTCAAGCAGAGAAATTGTTATGAACTTCCATAATTTTATTTAGACCATTGAATTTCAAAGATGAGACTTTCACTATTGACAATGCTCTTTTCTTGAAAATATTTCACATTTAATACAATCTACACTATTTCATGCTACATCTTACAATCTATCTTCTGAATTTTTAGAAAAGAATCAAGACTTAATTTATAATTTTGCACAATAATATTAACCCCTGGTACCCATTAACAAAAATACAAAAGTACCAAAACTTTAAATATATTCTCTAATGTTATTGAATTCAAGCCACTAACTGAATGATTTTTACTACCATTCTATCATTAACAATCTATTTAGGCATTCCGCTTTACAACCAAGCATTCCGTATTCTATCTCTTCTTTAGTAAGTGTACAATCACACACCATTCGTCGAACTTGCTTTTTAATTTTTGACTTTTTCTAGAGCAAGAAATAAAAATTTATTAATTAAACATTACCAAACAAAATTATTCTTACCCTACTTTGAGGTCTAATCGTTATCAAATGATGTAATGCAATACATTTTATATTCTTGACAATAGAAATTTAATAAAATATAGAACAGAAATATTTCATATCAGGTGTTATACATTATAATTATGCATATGTATATAATTAAAATATAGAAGTTTTTATTTTAAAACTTTTAGTATACCTTCAAGCTTATGCTTTTTTAAAGATAAATTAACTTATAAATGCTCTCTTCTAGTTTGGTAAGAAAGAATTAATTACCAAAATAACATAAAATACTTTTATGATACAAAAATTAACAACATGCATGACTTAAGAAAAAGTAAATTAAAAATTCTACATATTTTAAACACTTAGCATGTATAATATGTGTTCTTATCTAGTTTAACAAATTGTTTTAAATGTTTTTTTAAATATTATTTCAAATCAACCTTCAGCATTAAAAAAAAAAAGTTCAACCTTCATTAATTGCAAATACATATCAAACCTAACTATATTCACCACTGACACTTAGGAAAAGCATTTGCAATGAAAATATTATTCTTATACATTCATTAAAATTTCATTTTATATTAAAAAATAAATAAATACACATTTTTAATTAAAAGGACACCTCCTTCATTGAACTATTTAGATGAAAAAATTTTTTTCCCATTATGGAGTAATAAAAAAAATAGCTGTTAAATAAATTTTCATAAAGTATTCATGTATCATGTATTCACCATTGATATAATCATTAGGAAAATAGATTATACCAGATTGTAATTAAAAAATATATAACTAATAATTTGACTGAAATAGTATTTATGCAAGAATATTTTTAATTAAATTAGAAACAAACTTTTTCAAAATCTGAGTTTCAGTGTAGTACAAAATTAAGATCAGTAAAGATAATTACATAAAAATTAAAAACAGCCATCATAATTTGTGATATTAAACATCATATTTAAACAGCTGAAATTACGATTCATTTATAAGTATGGTTATTTTTGAATGAATATTAGCATGTTCTTATAATAATAATTATACAATAAATTAACATTTTAATAAATAGAAAATAAATTTAACCTAAATTTGATATAAACTAATTTCATAGAACATAAGTGAGCAAATTTTATTAATACTTAGCAAATCTGTAAATATTTTCATCAATATGTTCATAATCTGGCTTTTCTTTAGTGGAAATAATATCACTTGAAAGTCTTTTATAAGTTTCTTTCTGAACCGAACCATTTTGATCTTCTGTTTTCTTTTTTGATTCATTAACTGGTGTCTGTGTGGCTAACTCTGTAACAGAAATTTCAGAATCAGTAGTAAATTCACCAGATTCAACAAGTATTGTTGATTCTGTATTTAAAACACCTTCAAGTTCACTGGAACGCCACCAACGAGATTTCACTTTAACAGGTTTCAAATTACTATTTTCAGAAAATTTGTCTTTACATTCATGGCTTTGAATATCCTCTTGCTTAGTACTGTCACTTACAGTATCAGGAACTAGATTTGCATAATTCATATTGTCAACCACTACACTGCAAGGAATTAATGAGCTTGAAGTTACAGATATATTTTCAGGCACTAATTCAGAATTTTCACAAGTTAATGATGAGTTTACGACATCATCAATGACTTCATTTATTGAATTTTCAACTGCATCAGTCATTTGTTTCTTTCTTCGAGTACTTGTTTTCTTTTTATCATTTTTTGAACTGTCCTTTTTTTCTTTTTCACTTTTTGACAATTGCCTTTTTTTAACTCGTTTGTTCCCTTTTTGATTTTTAGTTTCATCACTCATATTGCTTATATTAGAATCAGATAATGTTTCACTTTTCACATTTGTCACTTGGTCAGAACTTTTACTTGATATATTGTCATTTTGAGGACTCATTTCCTCGTTATTCAAAGCAAAGTTTTCATCTTTCGATTTACTTTCAGAATCTTTAGTAGTTTTACTTTTCTTCGTATTGCCTTTTTTGTCAAAAGAATCCAATTTTACACTTAAGCGTTTTATACGGCTGCTTCTTCGAATAGGTAAATCCTTGTTGTCACTAAATGATTCTTGCTTTGAATTATCGTTATAAATAGAAAATTTTTCATTGCCAACTTTTGATATCATTTCAACCATTTCAGAAACAATTTCTCTCACACCAAGTGGCATGATTATTTCATCTGAATCCATATCATCTACAACGTTCATTGGACTACAAGCTTCATTAAGAGGCATGGAATGTTTTATTTCTTCTATCAACATTTCAGTTTCAGACATTGTCGCACAATTTTATTTATGTATTTTTAATGCACATGTAAGTAATTTTGTTTCCATAGGCAAATAACTAGGAAATACATATTTTCATATAGTTTATTGCAATCCAACAAGCAGATCCTTTTACCAGAAAGAAATATCACAGTTCTTGAAATTGGACTAAGAAATCTATAAAGGTAAAAAAAATAAGTTATCATTAAAAATATGTAAAATAATTGAAAAGCAATATGAATTAAATTACAAATTTATGGATTTAAATTCCGTTTACAGTAATATTTTGAATTCAATAGAAAAATACTTTTATTATTAACAGTTCTATACTTTATACATATATTATAACCAGCTTTTTTTTTTTCTGATTTTAATTTCATAATAAAAAAGAATCAGCACCATTATAAAACAGCAACTCTGTACTTTAGATTCCATTTATTTTTTTCTTCAAGCAGTTTTTGCTAAGTCCCCTCCAAAACAAACAAAATGGTCATGGCGATATTATTTCAACGCTCTTTTATTAGTGGAAAAGAGACTTAGCAAAATTGGAAACCTAAAGTGCAGAATCCCCCTATAAATTAATTTTTAATAATAAAATTTAACAAATTCTTATAAAATACTGTTTTAATTTTTATAAAATAATATTTATAAGAGAAAAACAGCTAAATAATCCTATTATTAAATTATCTTTTATACCATTAAAAAATTCCTCATGTAATTGTCAAACATTTTATGACATATTAGTAGAATGACAAATTAGAAACGATTAGCATAAAAATATATTTGATTATTTTTAAATTAATACATAATTTTAAAAAACCTAAAACTATTAAACTATCATACTATAAATACTAATTTAATCATTAAAAATTCTGTATACATTGCTTTTTTTAAAAATTATTATAACAATATGTATTTATTTCAATATGTAATTTAATACAAAATATAACTAATGTATTTTTAAATATTATTTGAAATATTTAAATTCAAAATCGTTTATTATGAAGTATCAACCTAAATTTTTAATGTCTCATTCATTAAAAGTATTTATAAACATATTTTATTCTTTGAATAGCATTATTCAGTAGATCTAATGTCATTTTACATTTAATGGTATAGAGTTGACCTTCAAACTTTATCATAAAAGTAACCAATTAAATGAGGTCACTTATACCATTTCTCATAAAAGTAAAAGGTAATGATTTAACAAGAAATGACAAAGTATCTATCTACCTGTCTCTCTCTCTCTCTCTATATATATATATGGTTATTCACATAGTGGGATATGAAATTCATTTGAAAATAATAAACTGATTTTATTAAAACAATACATATCTTATTATATTATATTATATGACACAACAATTCAGAAAAAGTAAGGGTGAAAGAATGGTTTCAAATCAGAAATATCTTATTTTATGTTTTTATTATTATTTCAGTGTTCAGTATAAAAAGTATTTAAACTTATGTTCTTATGAATTTTCTAGAAACGAATTCATAAAAAAGCAAATAAACTGGTAAAAGCAGGCTTTAATGAATGCTACATACTATTTTAAATATCAGTAACCCTAGAAATATACATATAAAAAATATACACATGTATTTCAGAAATGATGCGATTTTGTTTTTAATTTCTAATTAGGAAAACAATATACCTGTTTGCAAACAAATAGTTATTTTAACAATTGATATTGTGGGGATTCTAAATCACTAATTAATATAAAAATAGCATCTGTCAAGTAAATTTATATATTTAAATACAAAATTGAAAAATTTCTTAAAATAATAATATGTAAATTGCAGTGATAATCTAAACAACACAATTGGCGCTAATTTTTACAATCAAGGCTGCAAATGTGAATTCTCTTTCTAGGAGAGCTTCAGCTTACCAATTGATCAAATATATAATTTTTTACTCATAAAACCGGTGTATACATCAAGTCTCATGTGAAGATTATTTATAAATATATTTTGCAATTCTTAGTTTCCAAAATTTTTAAAACACACGGCATAATACAAATTATTATTGATGCCATTCGAAAAACACATTTTTCGTATAGCTATTAAAACACCTATGATGCTCTATTTTTTTTTTTTTTAATTGACATTAATATTTCCTTATGGAAATGAAAATAATTTAAATTAGAATTCATGATAGAATTAGCAATCTGAAGTAATTTAATTTTCTAAAATAACTTTATTAGTTTGAATATCTATGAAATGTTGTGAAGTAAAAGAAAAGGGTCATATTTAAAAATAAAAGTTATTATTATGTAAATATTTATTCGTTTCACATAAATTTAATTCATCAATAATTCTTTAGCTCAGAGAAATGAATTACGACATAAGCAATGCAAATTTAATTTTTTTAAACAGCACTCTAACTTCAATCATTGTTTGGGTAAATAAACTTTACAACTCAACATTACTAAGTTGTTAGATCGTAGATAATAATAAATAAAAATGTTTGTCTCTCTCATGCGATCGGTGTCGTGTGGGGGAAGCAAGAAATATTTAACTTTTGGTGTGATAAGGTATTAATTTTTAGGAAATTAACTTTTTATTGGATGTAAAATGTGTGAATCTAAGTATCCATAATTGTTTAAATTTATCGGAATCATTTTTTATGTGTAATAAATTATGTTGTTTCAGTGTACTTGTGTTTCAAGTTCAGTTATTTGACCTCAAAGTAGAAATTAAAAGAAAAATGAGTTAAATAATGTTTTTAATAAAATAATTGCAATTTATTGGTTGTGGTAATTTATTCAAGTACAAACATTTTTGTAAATAATGATTATTCTACAAGTTTTTTGATGTTAAATAATGTTTATCAAGAATTGTGAATATACTTATTTTGAATAAACTCATGAAGTATAAGTTAAAAAAGATTGTTCCATTTTTATAAAAATAAATATTTTTTCTTATTCATTCTCATATATAAATTTTTAGAATTAAAAATTGTTTTTTAAGTAATTTATTCAAGGATTTAATTTTATTAGTTTATCCATGGTTATGATAAATTAAAGATTAATTAATTATGCTATTTATTGTAATGAATATTTAGGTGAGATGTTAGAGAAATGGAAATTTTTTAACAATTAAATATTGCTGAACAGCTTTAAAAATAAAATTTAAAGTACTTAATATTATTTTATTTAATTTAATTAGAATTAAATTATTAAATTTCATACTAATCAGTATTTTAACATCTAAAATTTGAATAAATAAAAATAAATAATTAACCTAACTTTGTAAAGGAAAAGAAGAAGTTTAAAAAATAAAATGATATTTTAGAACAACCTGTTGTTATGTAGTTAAATTACATGGTATTAAAGATGCATTCTGATTTTATTTTTGGAATTCTTTAAATATAAAATTAATTTAATATTTTAAAAAAGATGACTGTTTCATTATTTTTTATAAGGAAGAAAAAATTTAATTAAAAATTAATTTATTCATTAAATATTTTCAATTAAAAATTGCTCAAAAAAATTGTATTTTGCTTTAATTATTGTTAAAATAATTTCCTTGCAAATTTATGTAGAAGTGTTTATTGGATTGATTTTCTAGGACATTATCAACTACTTCTATTTTGAATGGAAACTCAGGAGGAGAAGGATGGCTTAGTAAATTATTGCATGTTCGAAAGATAGAACCTACTAAAGATTCTCATTCAAAATTGTTGTCTGATACTGAAAGAGTTTATGAACTACAAAGTATATATTTATTTTTGTTTCGATATTTATGATTAAAGTGATTTTAAATAATTTAAGTCTATAAAATTATAATTTTGAATTATTAAAAAAATCAATATTTTAACAAATATATTTGTGTGCCAATATTTAAACAAAAAATAGATTTTCATTTTAAATAAAAGTTTATAAGATGCAAAAATTATTAAGAGGGACCTCTTTTTTTTTGGGTGGTGGGGTGGGGTGGGGAGATGGCAACTTTAGGCACTTCCCACATTTATCCATTTTCTTTACTAAACTAGTTGTAATATTGAATAAAAGTGGATTGTTTGCATGTATTGAAAAAGCTAGTATAATTAACTAAACTATTATAATGTTGATTTTCAAATAATATTTATAATACTCTATTATATTTGTGATGGAGATCAGTGAATGTGATTTATCATATATGTCACTATATATATACTTACAAAAATAAACAAATAAATAAATATTACATGCCTATATAATGTGTAAAGTGCAATTTCTATCACAATTTTAGTTTATCATTTTACTCTCCAAATACATAGACAATTTAAAAGCTCACTCAAACAATTCCCATGATATTATGTAGGAAATTTGCAAGAACTTGAAAATTGACTTAAATTTAATTGCTCTTCAGCAAGTTCCTGATATGTAAAAAGAAATATTATAGTTTCTACCCTTGAGATAAAAAAAGATATGAAGATATGTTTGGTAACAATGTGACATAGCAATTTGTATTGAACATCATAAAACGATCTCCATCAATAGTGTTAAGAAATACAAGTTATCAAGCCTCTTCAAGTATAGTAACTTTTTTGAAATTTTCTTTTTATTGTTAATTTATTGTATATTTAATTTTACTTCCAAAGTTAAATTAAATATAGAATATTAATATAAAATTGGCACATGTGATTATAAGTTAATATAAAATTAATATATGATTATATAGCAAATATTAAATTAGCTTATGTGATTATAAGTTTTTTTAGCACTAACTGTTTTAATATTAGAAAAAGAAACATAAATGAATAATTATTATTGAAGTTTGTATTTTCTATACTTTTGCTCATACATGCCTTTTTGAACTAGTTTTTTGAAATTCGTATTTTCTTAAAATATTCATCTAGTCCTTTTAAATAACACAAATTAAATTTAAGTTATTATGATCTACAAATTTTGATTGAAAGTTGAAGTGGAAAAATTAAATTTTGAACAGTTTGTGGAATAGCCTTACATGTATAATATGTTATTGGAGTATTAGAAATTATGAGTTACTCCTTATTAAAGTTTAAATGTTTTTGCGAAATTTTTTTTATCACATATCTCATCCTTAAATAAAAATTTTACCTTAATTGCCCTTATTGAAGGTAATTTTACATGTTATTCTCTCTTATTTTAGTTCATGATGTGAAACCAGATTGCATTGAAGCTTATTTAAAAGGATAGTAAGTGTAAATTATTTGTATCTGTATATAATTTTAAATTTCAAGTTTTTTATTTCAGGTAATCTCTAGTCTATTCTTTCAAAGTTAATTCTATGTCAAGTAAATAAATAATAATAAAAGGAAATGCCACCAGCAGGGTTATGGATTCCCTCATTTATTTAGATGAGGGTAAAATGATAGAATTTATAATTCTGCATGTAATACTTTTCTTTGTTTCTATATTATATTATGCACTGCTTTCCATAAATTGAGAGAAAAAAAAAAATCACAATACATATACAGTGATATATTCAGATGAGTGAGCCATAATTTTCAAGTATTTTGAAATATTCTATTTTCCCAACTCCTGCGAATATAATAAAATAGATAATCTGAAATTCCTGTCCCAAATATGTTTTGATCTTGATTTAAACTATCTGCTAGAAAAAGTTGAATTGAGATTCTTCTGCCAAACTTCACAACTGTTGACACAGCCAGCAAATGAAATAAGAGTCACTTATTTTTTGCTCTGTTATTAAAAATAAAGCTTCTTCTACAGATATATGTCTTGCAGATGAAAATATGGCAAAAAGTACAGGTTAAAATAGTGAAGAAGATATTTAAGTTAGGCAAAGGGAGGTGATAGTAAAAATTAATATCATTCACTAACCAGGCTATTATCGGTTTTTTTTATTTAAATTTTCCTTTGTCATGAATAAATTTTTTTCATATATTCAGTTTTTATTTTGTTTATATTCGATATTTATTCATTATTAATGCACTATGTATTGATTTTTAAAAGAAACTTACTAGGAGAGTATATAAATTGTTTGTCATTGATTTGATTGGAATTTCAACTATGTGTAGCTTATGGCTATAATGATAACTGGTCAAAGCAATAGGATATGCACTTCTCACTATTTTTGAAAATAAATTTTAAATAATTTTATAGTGTTGAATATTCTCATTATCTAGTAATCAAGCAGTGTAGTGGTTAAAGGCATTGTCTAGCAGTCAAAAAGTACAAGTTCAATTCAGTCCATATTTAAAATGCTTTATTCTAATTCTAAATATGGTTTCTATTCTGATTCACTGTTTTTGCCAGACTGTTATTGTTATGGTATCTCAAACCTGACATCTAGCAAATAAGCCTTCATTCAATAATTTTTTTTTGCACTACAAACTAAAAAAAAAAAAAAAAAAAAAAACTATGCTTGTTGTTATGAAAGTTTTCCATTTTTTCATCTATTTTGAATGGAATATTAACTTGTGACATCTTATTTGCTTCATTTTATTGCTATGATAATTTTTTATAATTTTATTTATTAGTATATTTGTAAATATTAATTTTTCCTAATTAAATGTTGTGATGTTTGTTATTTCATCTTACAATCATTATGATATAACTCATTTACCATACTCTACTGAATAAACACATGTATTTATTTTTCAAACACATAAGAAAAATAACATTTTACTATAAAAAAAATTGATGCTTATAAGAAAAACATATTTTCTTAAAGATAATATAAAGTATATAAATAAAAAATGTATATAAAAGCATATTTCATATAAAAATACTTATAAAATGAAGTAATTATGTACAAAGAATACATAATATATTATTTACAATGAATGTAAAACATCGAATGGAATAAAACAGAAAATTTATAGACGGAATCAAACACCCCCTCTTCCAAATACTCAATCATGACTTTAACCACTATATTGCCTGATAGTAGAAACTTAACTTTATTAAAACATTTATAAATTTCATACTCAGTTTTCTTGAAATGTATTCAGAGATTTTTCTTCTGCTTTGGGCAACTTACATCCTAGTCTGGATCTATTCAAGGTATTAATTTCAATCAGTTTGGAGACTTCTCTTTGCAATATAAAATATATAACACAAAGTGAAGGGAAAACAAAATACCTGCATATTGCCTGAAAATATATTTCTTTATGAAATTAAATAAGGTTTTAAAAATGCATAGTTTGTATCTCCATTGCAATATTTTCGAAGTTTTTTATTTGTGAAAAGAAAAATTCTCCATCATATGTGTTAGGTTTTATTTTTTATCAGTATTTGCATATGCAAATGAATATTTAGAGTGACAATCAAAGAGCTGTTTGAAAGTTCTTATAAATTAAATTTTTTGTTTTTAATAACAAGAATTATATAGTAATGGATAATAATAGTTATAAACGAAACAAGCTAAAATCAATCAATTAACAATACTCGCATGCAAAAAAAATCACATCGAAAAATTGTTAATTTGTTTTTAAAGGTTGATTTTTTTGTTTAGTTTAATCACTTGTTAAAGAAAAAAACTGAATACATTTTTTATAATATTCTCTTCTCTTCCACAGATACAAATCATAATAATAATAATAACAATAATAATTTTAAATAAATGATTAGAATTTTGAATTGAAAATTAAATATGTTCTGTAAATTTTTTCTTTTCAGTGAAGCATTAAGCCAACACTTGAATCAAAAATCTGAACCTACAGAGCTTGTGGGAAGTTGGCGTGTTGAAATTGGAAACCAAGATCAGTTTAGTAAGTAAAAATATTTCTGTAAGCTTAATATAATAATCTTACAATTGGAATAACAAAGATTTTTAGTAAGTTTAAAGATTCAGATGATTATGGCTTATATTCAAAATTTGTTTCATGTTCAGATAAATCTCGTAACTCTATAAACGCTTTAATAATTACATTTTACTGCAAACATTGTGAAAGAATATTATTTAAGAGTAGTCAAGTATTCTATTGCTACTTACTATTTCTGTATTCCATAAGTTGTTTTTAGTAATCAAATGATTGCTCTACTTGTAAGTTAACATAAATTTTATTGGAATTTGGATTTAATTTTATCATGCATAAAAAGCCATGTCTTATTAATCAATAGTAGCATTCAGTACAAATAAATAACAAGGTTAATTGTTTTAGTAAAAAGACACATTTTAATTACTTTAAAGGACAAGTTATTTTTTATTATAAAAGCAAAATTAAACTAAATATATTTTTCTAATTTTTAGCAAAGGACAGTGGTAATTAAAAAATATTTTAAAAATCTTGACTAATACCTAGGTTTTTATTTGAAATATTAAAGAATTAAAATCTAAATTGTATTTTAAAAAAAAAAGGTAACAATCAGTTTGACTTTGAAAAACTTTATTTAAAGTTTTTAACCTTAAAGTGTTTTTATAATTTTTCACTTTGTGTTAAAAATTCTTGGTATTGATCTGTATTATTTCTTAGTATGGTTATTTTATTTTCTGCATTGTGCTACTAACAAATATACACAGATTTATTGTAGAAAGACATCATATTTTCGACTATATTGCAAATTTAATGCTCTTTTATAGGTAGTATAAAGTAAGGTAATTTTGTTTCAGATGTGTATTAATAAATAAATAAAACCTTATGACCATGAAATATTTTTATTTTTATTACAAATTTTGTTATTGCATGATGGAATCGATTATTTGCAGAATTATTCTTTTTTTTCATGTATTAATATTTGTTTTTAAATTTTGTAAGTGAAATGATGATATTTTAAAAACAAAAGTCTTGTTATTTTTAAATGTTAAAAATATTAGTTTTCTTTTATATTTGCTATTTCATTTATAGCTGAATTCATAAGAGTAATTTGGTATCACTTAACTATATATAGTTTTGACTTTGATTGTACCTAGCTTTTTTAGGTTATTTTAACTATCAATATTATGTTTAATTATTGATTTATGTTTTACATACTTTTAGTTCATATATGGAGATACAACAGAGGTTATGCAAATGCTAACCAAGTTTTAACATTATGCCGTGAAGATCAAGAACTTAAAGCATTATCAAATGACCTAGTCAAAAACATTATTACGCGTAATAATCAATACATGCTACCATTTAGCTTCTGGGGAGATCCTCAGCCTCAAAATCGTAGCAGTATGTATGAAATGCGATCATATGTTTTGAAGGTATGTTAATGGAATTTGATTGTTTTTTTTTTCATCTTTTAAATTAAATTATGAAAATAATTCTTAATTTAGTCTAAAATTAATCTAAATATTAAAAGATTTACGTTGTGAATAATTTTTAAATGTACTTAAATTTCCTTTCTTTTTTTATTCAATGAAGTAAAAATTCTATAATTTTATGACTATTTAATTCACTAAATTTTTGAAGTTTAACTTTTTGATTAAAAATTTTATAAAAGAAATTTATGTTAATATGCAAAAAAATAATACTCATTATGGTAGGAGAAACATATTTTAGAATTTTACCACATAATATTTATAATTGAAGTGAAAAACATGTTTTTATAAATATACATATTTACTTTTGATAGCCAGGGACAATGATAGAATGGGGCAATAACTGGTGAGTTAATCATTTTAACATTGTTGTTTGTCTAAATTGTTTTCATTCTACTTTAATAACTTAAATATTAGTATTGACCTAAATAGAATGTTACAGTTAATCAGTAGAAGCATTTTTATCTTTACTGAGTTCAGTATTAATAGTAAAATTATCCTTGGTTTCTTCAATATTTTTTTATTTTGGGCAACTTAAGTCTCAATCATTAAAATATGCTTTTAATAATAATTTTTAATATGAAATTGATGCAAAATTTTGTGTTGCCATAATCTATATTTGATATACATATTGGCATAATATATTTTTAAAATAAAGTTTAGTTGCTTAAATGTTTCTAAGTTTGTTTATTTTGTTTCATCAGTTTTAAATTGTGTTCTGTAAATACATTTTGGATTTTGCACAAGTTGGATTTATTAGTAAGGACTTCATTTGATTAGCTTGATTTTAATTTGGATAGGAAAGTTCTGGCTAATCTGGTTGCTTTCATAGTTAAATAAAGTAATTTTCTTGGTAAATAATAGTATAATGGATTGCTTATTTAAATAATTTGAAATGCTAGTAGTTCAAATTCAAAATAAAAATAATTTTTTTCTTTTAAATCATTTGAACTATGAGCATTTCAGAATGTTCTTTTTTATTTTTAAATGATTTTTTTTTCTTTTTTTTTTTTTTTCTAATAATCTGTATACATATTTACATTATGCAATAAAAATAAAGTGAAAAGAAGGTTTTGTAATTTTGTCTAGCACTGTACATTGATTCATTTTACTATCTTAAAAAATAATTTAAAAGATTTTTTTATTTTATTATTAAAAGGGCAAGAGGAATAAATTACCGTAAGAGCAGTGCTGTTGCTGGATTTTTCTCTCAGATTGGCCAATTATACATGGTTCATCACATCTGGAGTATGTATTTCTTTTGTGTTCACTAAATATATATGTTGTGAATGTTTTGTCATGTGTATAAGTTAAAATTTCAGAAAAATATGTCTGATCAATATTATTAATACACAATATACTTTTAATTGTTGATTTTACATTTTTGATTATCTGAATTTAGTCTATGAATAATATACATTATGTTAGGTGAAATAGTTACGGTTTTGTTTATATAATATGAAAGTCCCCTTTTCAAAAAAAAAATAATGTTGGACTACATAAAATTTTGTTAATGCTGATTTTCAAAAGAAAGTTTTTATAATGTACGTACATAATTAAAATCTGAAATTTTTTTTTATGTGTGTGTGTGTATCTTTCAAAACCAGAATTAGTTGAGACAAAGCAAAAGATTAGTGATAATCTGATGAACAGTTGTTTATTGAAATTTTAATTACTCTTCAGATTTTCATGATATTAATAAAATTTTAAACAAATTGATTAATTACAAGTAGTAGGACGGAGTGCAGTTCATGTTGTTTTTCCTTTTTTGGTGTGCAATGAAAATTAAACGATCAAGTTCGAATATTATGCTTTTTAAAATTGGGACCAATTTGTTTAATGATTGATTTGTGTATTTCTTTTGCCATTTTAAACTATGAAAAATCTTTTTTCATATAATAGCTTGAAATAAAAATATGGATTTTTACAAAAAAAAATCATTTTGAGATTGTTTCTTTTAAATGATTTTATATTATAATTAAAATATTTGTATTTGACATATTCATATGTAGATGTTTTAGAAGTGCCAATATGGGAGAAAAGTAAAGTATCTACTTTAGTACATATAAAAGATAGATTTTATATTGTCACTTTTAAGTGATTTTTCATATAACAAACAATTTTTTGATTTTGAAGCTGCAGCATCAGTGAAGCTTGTGTGTGAAATTTTATCGGTCTTATCATCATAAAAACGAAATCATATTTAAAAAAGCAATTTGAAAAACTCTAGTTTATTTAAATTAACAAATAGTTTATTTTCAAAATTTCCCATGTAAAAAATGTTTTACTGTTACATTTATTGATATTTTCATAGATTATAAAGTTTTATTGTTTTATTTTTATAAATTAAGTCTTTAGATTTTCTTTCTTGGTTTCTAAAGCATTTTAATTCATCCTCCTAGTACAGTAAAAGATTTGTTAAACATTTTGTAAATTTACTGTCCATAAAAAGTATCAATTTTATTTTTATAATTGATTACTGATTTTTTATTTTTTATTTACTACATTGATATAGCAGGATAGAATCTTTAAGAAATTGTTTTAGTTCATTTATATCAGGAACATGTTATATTTACTGTTATTTATTCATTTAATTGTTTGCATACTGGATGATGTTGATGTGATACTAACCTTAAAAATTAATTAAAAAAAACCCTGTTATACATCAGATTGGCATAAAACTAGTAAATAATAAAGTCTATAATTAATTATAACAAAAAAATTGATTGCAATATTAGCTTTCTTTACCTTTTATATCTTGATAGTTATTTTTTACATAATTTGAATTCCACACATAGGAAATAATTGATTTAATGCAATATTATTAATCTAATAATTTATTTAAATTTTTAAATATGATGTTAAAATTTACTTGCATGTTCCAGTTCTCTACAAGTTATTATATATATAATTAATAATAGACTTATTAATATAATATAATTAATTATATTTGAAGTTAAATTTAAAAATTGGTTTTTAGCTTACAAAAGATCTCATGTCAAGAAAAGAATACAGAGAAGCTGCTTGGAGAAAACCTGGTTGGGATGAATGTGTTGCATATACAGGTTTGTTAAATTATCTTTCAGATAAGACTATATAAAAGAGAAAAAACTTGATTGATAAATATAAAAGGGGATAAAATATTGATAGAGTTTAGCGTAACATTTTATTGATTATGGATTTAAAACTACTTTGATAATTTTTTGTTTATGCATTCAACAGTTAGAATAAATTATTTTTAGTTTCCCATTTAATAAGCTTATGTATAGAATTATTACTACATCAAAATATAAAAAAATAGTTGAAAATATTGATTTTAATATTAATGCATAATTTTTGTTAAAAATATAAGAAACAAAATCCTCTCTACTTCAATATTGGTTATTCATTTTAATGCTGGTTAATGGCATTTAAATTAAAAGATATAATTTCATTTTAAACCTTTTCATGTTAAATCAGAATTTATTATACTCATCAAGTAGAATTGATTTTATTTTTTGACCCATTTAGTTGGATAGTTATTAAGATTCTAATTCTTAGAGAAATTTACAAAAATAAAACACATTATTTTTTCTTTCTGAAACAATTATATTATGTGTGATTGGGGGCCTGATGAACACTGGCTAGCAATCTGGCACTCGGTACCACAGATTTCGGTGGTGCCATGGGTGTTAGTGGTTCGGAATCCACTTTCAGCTCTAGGTCCTGGTCTTGTATGACCGTAGAGTGTCACGGAGTCCAGTCAGTCTTCTCTCTCACCCATATCATTTCCAAACTGTAAAAGGGTAACTCAGCTGTAAGCACAGTGATGTGGTGTAGTAGTATTATGTGTGATGTGTAATGTAAAAGTAATATGGTAGTAAATTGATAATGATATATTGTAGCATTGTTATTAATTCCCTATAATACTGATGTTAATTTTATCTTTTTCAGTTCCTCTTATTCGAGAAATGAGGAGTCGTTGGTTGCGTCCAACTTCTTTTTCACCAATTAAATGAGAATAACACTTTAGAAGCCTTTTCAATGTAAATGCAGCTGATGTTTGTGCAATTGTCGTATCAAAGAAAGCCTAAATAATTAAAAAATATTTATATCCACTGTTAGCATTTTTAAAAGGAAATGCTTTGAAATTTAGTACAAAATTTTTTGTTTCTTTCAGATAATAGCATTTAAAATAATTCTAATGTTATATCTTTGAATATATGTTAATTTTTGTACTATTATTGATTAGATTTATACAAACACTGTGATAAGGATACGATTTATTTGTCTTAAAATATCGATCTCACCTTAAATTTTTCATCAGTAATTTTATTTAACATTACTTGTAATTCTTTCTAATTATTTTCCTCTGATCCTAATGACCTGTACAAAAAAAAAAAAAAAAAAAAAAAAAAAAAAAAAACCCTTCATAAAAAGAGACTATTTTCGTATATATGAAGCATTGTTGCTTTTGTGATAAAAAGTAACAAGAGAATGGTGCTGTGAAGATGTAATTTTATATCAATGAAAAAATTTTAAGTAAATGGGAATGATTGTTGTATAAAATAAAGAATAAATAATAAAATAATTGAAAATTGTATTTGAAAAATTGAAATTTTTATCGATGTAAATGTTGTTGTATTGTATTATTAACGTCTTAAATTATAAAAATATTGGAATAATAATTGTTTGCGCCATAGTGTAAATGTAATGACTGAAGCTGATTGCATTAGTTAGGTGTGGTTTTATAATTTAAATAGTTTTAAATAAGTGATGGATTAGTTAAATGCTCCCCCTTTTTTTTTTTTTGCAAATTGCTTAGTTAAAAAATATTTTTAATAATCGGTGAAAGAAAAAAGTATTTATTTCGTAGTTGAGTATTTTTTGTTAGAGCAAAACTTAAATGTATAGTTATATGCATGTTAAAAATATTTTAAAGGAAAATTTCCAAAGATTTTTCCACTGTAATGTTTTTTAGATATTAGTACCCCAACACATGTCTTAACATTTTAAAATGTTAATACATTATTGTCACAGTTAAAATGAATTATTAAAAGAGCAGAATTAATTCAGTTCTATTCATTCATTTACACTGTACCATTTTAATACTTTCTTAATTTTTGAAAAAAAAATTAACTTACAGTTTTTAATATTATCAACAATTTTTAACGAGTGTATTTACGTTACTTTTTTTTTTTTTTTCCATAAATGTATTAATCATTTCAAATTTGCATGATTTTGTATCATCATATACTTTTTTAAAAAAGTAAAATTTATAATTTTATTTTAAATTTTGTTGTATTTAAAATAAGTGGAATACTACTTTAAAGTGTAACATATGTTTTATAAAATAAAAATTTGTATTGGTTAAAGTAATATGCATCAATTTTGTATTCTTTATAATTGTGTTAATGAAACAAAGATTTCTCTCAAATAACTTGAATAAATAATTTGAATGATATTCATTTACCATTGACAATATTGAAGATTCTATCATTAGAATAGATGATGAATTAAAAGATTTCTGTTAACTCTTTAATAATGCTTTCGGGTTTAAATGAAAATAATCTCCTGGCAATTGTTATACAATATTGCCATTATTACTAAACAATACTTCAATGTAAATGCCATATTTTAATATGATTTTCTTTCTGTTAATTGACTTTTTAATAAGTAGTTCAAAACAAGTTGTTTCATTAAATCAAAATTTAATCTTCAATTTCGCATTTTGAAATTTTTTAATTAATCATAAATCTATTTAGAAGGCATCATTTGAATTTCAATTTATGTTTGATAAGGCAAATTGCAAGCAAACTATCATTAAATATTAAATCAAAATATGTCTAAATGTATTTTTAACATTTTTAAAAAAAAAAAAAAAAAAAAAATGTTTGTTTATAGCACACAGCATATATTGAAAGGTAGCAAATGTGCTTAGCTTAGTTTTTGCTGTTATACTTAGGTAGGCTATAAACTCATGATTAATTAAGTTTAGATTTTGATTTAAGTTTTCTGGTGAATAAAATGTTTATATAATACATTTATTGGCACCACTTTAGATATCTGAAGTTTCAATAAGCTACTAATTCTGTTATGCTGCTAACTACTTTTTTTTGGGATGATCTTTTTTAATAAGGTTTTTTTTTTTAAATTTTATTTTAAAATTATTAATAAAAGAAATATTCGGATAGTAGGACACCAGATAAAAATTTGTCCATTTGTACCAAATCATTAAAAAGTTCTAACTGAAGACGGCAGGGGGCATATATAATCATTGTAACTTGATGATAGCAAATAAATAAATAAAAAATTACAATGCTCTCATGTATCTAAACAAAATATTGCAACTTAATAAATTACAAACTTTTTTTTTAGATGTAATCAGACAAAAAAAAAAAAAAAAAAAAAAAAAAAACACTGAAAAGCAGGAAATGTTTTTTTTTTATATTTTTTTATCTTCATATTTGTATAAGGTGTTGTATGTACAAACTTCTTTATATTGCTTTAATGCAAGGATGAATTGGAAAATCAACTAATTTAAATAAACAAATTTAATTTATTCTTCACATTCTCATAAAAATGATTATTAAGTCTCATAAGGAGAAATTTTTATCTCAGTAGGATCTGAAGGGCATGCCAGTTAAAAGACCATGACATATTTGGCTCTCATTTAGAAGTACTATTAGGTGAGTAGATTAGCCTACATATGTAAGCTATCCCATTTACATTTATTCACAAACATATGTTAATAAAAATATGCTTGTGCATGTAAAAATAGGCTTATTACAATATCACAGCTACTTTATTGAGAACAATTTTACAATGGAATGTGTTTTCGATAATTTTATTTAGTACGTTACTAATTCTTTCAACAACTTCCTCCGATAATCAATATAATTGCCATTCTAGAGAGAAGGTAAAAGAAAGAAAATACAACGATCAAGATCCTACATTTAAGCTAAAACATTGATGACATCAAATATTTCCGATATTTTTATGTCATGTTATTCTACCAGAACTAGATCATGTTCACTGTATTTATTTTTAAATCAAAATCTGAAAGAAGTGTGTGTGTGTGGGGGGGGACAAAACCTGATTGTGATTCTTACTCATCATGAAATGGACAATTTTTTTTTTTTTCTGCCACGAAACTTATTACATTATCACAGCTACTTTATTGTGAACAATTTTAAAGTTGAATGTGTTTTTGATAATCTTGTAAAATATGTTACAAATTCTTTCAACAACTTATATCAATAGTCAATACACTGAAGTGACAAAAGTCATGGGATAGCAATATGCAAATTTTCAGATGGCAGTAGCATCGCGTAGAACAGCTATAAATGCGCAGTGCTTTCGCAGAGCTTTCATTTCTGTTCAAGTTATTCATGTGAAGAGGTTTTGACGTGATGATGACCGCACGACGGGAATTAACAGACTTTGAACGCGGAATGTTAGTTGGCGCTTGACGCATGGGTCATGCCATTGCGGAAATCGTTAGGGAATTCAACATTCCCAGATCCACTGTGTCAAGAGTGTGCCGAGTATGAAATTTCAGGCATAACATCCCACCATGGACAGCGCAGTGGTCGACCGCCTGCACTTAAGGACCGAGACCGCCGAAGTCTGCAAAAGAGTCGTAAATTCTAACAGACAAGCAACACTGCCTCAAATAACCGCAGAAATCAATGTGGGACGTACAAGGGACTTGTCTGTTAGAACTGTGAGGAGAAATTTGGCTTTCTTGGGCTATTCCAGCAGAAGACCGACTCGAGTGCCTTTACTGACAGAGCGACATCGTTTGCAGCGACTCTCGTGGGCACGTGAGCATATCGATTGGTCCCTAGATGAATGGAAAACCGTGGCCTGGTCCGATGAGTCACGATTTCAGTTGGTAAGAGCTGATGGTAGGGTTCGAGTGTGGCGCAGACCCCACGAAGCCATGGACCCAAACTGTCAGCAAAAGGCACTGTTCAAGCTGGTGGTGGCTCCGTAATGGTGTGGGCTGTTTTTTCATGGCATGGACTTGGTCCTCTGGTGCGACTGGACCGAGCATTGACTGAAAATGCTTATGTTCAGCAACTTGGATATCACTTGCAGCCATTCATGGACTTCATGTACTCAAACAACGATGGGATTTTTATGGATGACAATGCGCCATGTCACCGGGCCACAACTGTTTGCGATTGGCTTGAAAAACATTCTGGACAATTCCAACGAATGATCGGGCCACCTAGATTGCCCGACATGAATCCCATCGAGCATTTATGGGACATAATCGAGAGGTCTGTTCGTGCCCAAAATCCTGCACCATCAACGCTTTCACAATTATGGACGTCTATCGAGACAGCATGGCTCAATATTCCTGCCGAAGACTTCCAACGACTTGTTGAGTCCATGCCACGTCGAGTTGCTGCACTTCGCCGGGCGAAAGGAGGGCCGACACGATATTAAGAGGTATCCCATGACTTTTGTCACTTCAGTGTATAACTGCTATTCTAAGAGTGAGGGTAAGAAAGAAATTACGTCAAGTAAAATATTGAGAAAGAAGTTACATTAAGTTTTTTACGGCTTTAATTTTACCCAGAGAAGGTTTTATTGTTCCATTTTCTATTAAGTATCCAAGAAATTCGATTTTAGAATGCAAAAATTGACATTTGTTAAAATTAATCTCGAAGCCAAATTTTGATGCAATATCCAAAACACGCTTTTAATTTTTCAATACCTTCTTGATTATTTTCTGATGGAATGGTTATATCATCCTAAATAAGATTTGTGCCATGTGCGGCAAAGGTCTCAAAACATACGTTGGAAAACGGCAAGGGGCAAACAAGTAATCTCATAATGACAATTCACGTTCACTGTCAATTAAAAAAATGACGCATTGTCCAATTTTTTTATATCCCACTTGGTTAACAGTAACGTCTAGACCAAGTCCAAGAACCTGTGTGGTCTAATGGAAGGAGGAAAGGGAAGAAGTTTGTTGTGATGGAGCACCCGTAGGTAGAAGTCTGATTTGGCTCCCGGACACTGAAGAAGGAGGGCAGTGCCTTTAAGGGAACTATTCCGCATTTTCGCATCGTATGGGAGAAAATCTGAAAAACTCTCAACCAGGTAGTCCGACTAACGAGGCAATATGCTGAACATCCCAAAGGCCCTCGAGTTTCGTCGTTTTTGAAACAGTGTCTGCAACAATGGTGCCAGCGGATTGAACCTCAGCTCATGCTCAATAACGGCGGGCGTTGCCACAGAGCCACGAATCTGGTGTATAATTTTTTAAAATAAAAAATGACCAACGGTAAGGCGGATACTGGTCTAGGCAGCCCTAATTTGAATCTCTTAACTACCAATCACGCCAAATATCAGGACTGATAATATTATGACGGTTTGGCAGTACTTTTTCATTTGGCTCGAAGTGGCCGTCCTTTAACAGAAAAAAAATTCTTCAAGAAACAATTTTCAAAATCTAACTTACAATGACTTGAAACAGATGTGCGCTGTAAAATATCCTGTTATAATAAATATTTTTAAAGAATAGATCTGTAAAAGTTAGATTAAGTTTGCATTTAAACCCTAAAACTTATTACTTTTTTTAAATAATATATGTATATATTTTTTAAATATTATACAAATAAGCGAGCCAATAGTTAGTTGTTATTTTCACTTTTAATTTATGCATCATGGTTACAAGCGTTTTACATCATGCAAATTACAGGAAACCACCAGATGGCGCTGATAGCACGTCACAATGACGAGAGTGTAAGAGAGGGGTATATAAGGAATGGTGGCAAAGAAGTAAAATTTTTCACAAGTGCTTTAAAAGCCTTTCAGTGCAATAACCGCATAGTTATGGCACAAAGGAAGCATTTGGATGATTTTTACGTGGTAGAATTATCGGACGACTGGAATGTGAACGTACCCAGCTGGAAGTATCAGAGGAACTTGGAATCGCCCAGAGTGTCATCTCCTGGCTTTGGCAACGATTCCAAGATGATGGTAATGTGAGTAGATGTTACAGCACAGGTCGCCCCCGAGTTACAACGCCGAATGAGGACCGGTATTTAGCAGTTACTGCCAAAAGAAACAGACGGAGCACAGCATCAGACCTGTCTCGTCAGCTCTCTTCAGCTACCGGTACGACAGTTTCAAGGCAGACCGTGTACAGACGCTTAGGGCACATTGGTCTATATGCTCGTAGGCCTGTCAGATGTGTTCCACTTACCGCAACTCACTGTCGCCTGCGATTAACCTGGAGTAGAGAGCATGCATTGTGGACACCGCAACAGTGGTCTGGTGTGATGTTTTCCGACGAGTCCAGGTTTAGTTTGCATTCTGATTCTCGCCGGATTTTCATATGGAGTGCGCCAGGTACCCGTTACCACCAAGAGAACACCATTGAACGAAACCGTTACGGTGGTGCAGGAGGGCTCGTTTAAGAAGGAATTATTCTTGGTTCCAGAACTGACCTGCATGTTCAGAGTGTAACGATGACAGGCCACATCTATCGGGATGTCATTCTGGAACAACATGTACGTTTGTTTCGGGGCTCCATGGGTGCTGAATTTCTGTTTATGGATGACAACGCCCGTCCTCACCGTGCAAACATTGTTGACGAATGCCTTCAATTGGAGGATATCACCCGTATGGATTGGCCAGCATACTCACCAGACTTGAATCCAATAGAGCATGCTCTATTGGATTCAAGTCCGGTGAAAAAATTTGGGATATGCTAATTTCTAAGTAAAATTTGGGATATGCTTGGCCGACGAATTGTAGCCCGTCAACCCCCTCCCACCTGTCAACCGGAACTTCGGAGGGCATTGCTTGATGAGTGGTGTAATATTCCCCAAGATCAGATTGATAATTTGATACTCAGCATGCCTAGGCGTTGTAAGGCCTGTATTGCATCGTCCGGGAGACATACTCCATATTAACCATCATACTAACCATGTTATACTGTTTTTTGTAAATAGGTTCTTTTTTAAAATTTGCTCAGAGAGTAAAAATCGCAATTTTTATTAATTATGTCAAACATATAGCATCTTTTTTTGCTCTTTACCTTTTGTTTAATAAATAGACTTTACAAATAAGTCAAATTTGTTTTGCTTCTGTCTCTTTCTTTGCCTGAACTTCATTATCCTTAATTTATGGTCATGAGTGTAGATCAAGTCTATGAACCCGTGTGTTCTCATACAATGAAAAACTGCTCCAGGACCATGATAAAGGGTAAAAAATGCAGCTTCTTTTTGTCCTTGTCCTTGTGGCATAAAGACATGGGGAACCCAAAGAAAGAAGTCTGCTTTACCCCACCCTGTTATACTCCAGGTCACCGGGTAGCCATTTGAATCACCTTTTACGACATGCATGGGCTACGGTGGGGCTATTTAACGTGGACTCACGCGGATGAAGAATTAATTTAAATATAATGACGAAATGTAGAGGTTTTTTTTTTTTTTTTGTTTTAATTTTTCAGCCTTTTTGTGTGTGTGTGTGTGGAAAGCTAGAAATCACGCAAAATAATTTCTAAGTAAAATTTTGTTCTTTTATATATGAACCCCCAAACAATGCAATCTTCGTATCTTTATTTTTAGTGCATTTTCAGGGCAGCAATAAACTTAGTATCAAGCAAATGCTCTTTAAAAAAAAAGAAAAACTAATTTTTGCCGTGAATAAACTTAAGCTCATATTTTTCATTTTCTTTTAAACTGTCGAAATTTCATTTAAAAGTGACATATTTACATTGGACGCAAAATTCTCAATTAAAAATCTTGTTTTCATATTTAAATAAAGAGAGTAGTGATTTATTTATGTTTTTGTCAAACGAAAGTTGTTCACTTATGAATCGAATCGCTAAAAATGAAATTTATTGACCTAGCTAACCTGGATCTGTCTCTTGAGAGTAAGGAAAATGCAGAAATATACAAAATTAAGCTTCATTTTGGACTTTCTCCAATTATAAAAGTAGTGGCCATGAGTACTATCTTGGTAAGCACTTCACTAAATATAACGAAAGCCAGAAGTGTTCGAAAAAATTCTGCGCATAACACATTTTGTCGTCTTCAGTTCACACCTGCGGCACCATCTTTTTTGAGAAGGACGATATTTATATTTATTTTTATGTTTAAGAAGCATTGAACAATGTATTTACAAGTTTGCAAAAAAGAAAAATAAATAAATAAAATATTGTTACATTAGATATATGATTATTTAAAATCCTTTTTCTACATTTTTAAACTGAAAGTGTTCTTCAAAACCATTCCAAATATTTAAAATTTACCGGGGGAAAAAATTATATTTACTGATGATATTGTAAGATATTTGATAAAAGATGAATTTCGAATTGAATTTATTTTTATGTTTAAGAAGCATTGAACAATGTATTTACAAGTTTGCAAAAAAAGAAAAATAAATGAATGAAATATTGTTACATTAGATATATGATTATTTAAAATCCTTTTTCTGCATTTTTAAACTGAAGGTGAACACAGAAAACGAGGAAGTTCGATGATGTTCAGCATCTTGTATCGTTAACCAGGCTGCATGGTGGTAGTTTTTCCGGGTTTTCTCTCACATTGACACGGAAATGTAGGCAGTTCCCTCTGAAAGTCCTCCCGGAAGGCGCTATTATCATTCTTCAGCGACTCAGAGTTAGGTCGGTCTTAGACAATAGACCTTAAATCGGCAATTTGCATTAACGGGGTGCTCCATTACAACAGAAGCTGCCCCGCCCTTTTCCTTCTTCAAGAGACTTTTTTTTTTTCCAATGCAGCTGGTAAACAGACATGAACGTCTTGGATGCCTTAAGGCAAGCGCTGCACAGACGTTACTCACTTTGCATTACCCAGGGGGCGCGTGTAACTTGATGGTAAGTTACGGACGCGGAGTAACAATGCCCCCGCAACGCTCTACGATCCTATTAGGACCGGGACCTACCGGCTTAAAGTGGATTCGAACCACTACAAACGCCCATGGGCAAAGCCGGGATTTGAACCCGATACCTGTGGTACTGAACGCCAGAGCCCTAGTCATTCGGCCATCAGGCCCCTCTTCCATGAGACTATTCATGGGAATAACCATTCCGCGCTGCAGGACACTGAGGATGAGTCACAGCAATAAATAAAAAAAATGCTAAGAATTTTAAATGGTCACAACAAAAAATTGATATTTTAAGAAGGCAAATTTACTACATTGTTTCTTAGATTAAAAGCGTCAATTATTCTTTTTACAAAATCCAAACCAATCTTAAATAAATAAATAATAATAATAATAATAAAAAATAAATAAATAAATGAATAAAAACGAATTTTCTTTGGTCTTTTAAGTATCAACTCTGGATATTTCTAACTTGGCCACGAAACGACTTGTTTTTTAAGCCATTTCCTTAGGTCTGGGGTCTAAAAACTACGGCCCGCCAGTGTCATCAATCCGGCCCGCGACAACGAACAGTTTATTGTTGCTGTAATAAGTTGGATAAAAAAAAAAAAAAAAACCACAGAATGATAATAACTCGGTTTTATTGACTTGCTTGGTAAAGCAATGACAAGCATAATACGCAGAAAATTTAACTTAAGCATAACAACATGTATGTATATCAATGTTTGGGATGTATATATCCTGAATCAAACATATGGTTTTATCCTGAAAATCTCCAATGAACGGACTCGTTTAGAAATTTTAGATAATGGCAGAAAAATTAAAAGTTTTTGGCCCTTGGTACATACTGGGTATACAGTATGGCCCTAAGGCTGAAAAGTTTGGAGACCCCTGCCTTAAGCTATCATTCTAACATCTTTCAGTACTGCGGTGACCGACGATACTAAACCCAATGATGCTCTTCCTTTCAAGGTAATTATGCTAATTATTTCTACTGATTGTTTTCGTTCTTGCCAAACACTTCTAGTATATATTATCTGTGTATAAGTATAGTCTTATATAAATCTAGTATATATTATCTATCTGAAATCGACAATTGTAGATAATTTGGCAAGAAAGCCCTATATAAGATATCAATCAACTATATGAATCAATGACAAACCGGATAATTGTTTGCATAAGGTCGTGTTCTATTGATAATTAACGTTGCTGTATCTTTTGAATAAAGCATGCAATTTCTCTGCAATTTAATTGATACATTTTCTGTACATATGTATATTTTTTCCCCATGTGGATGACTCTTTCTTTGTGCTTTTCTTTTAATTGGTCCTTGTCTTGTTCTTGTCCCATTCATTCATAAATGTATATTAAGAATGTATACACATTTATGAATGAATGTATATCCATTTATTATTTGTCATACTGTAACTGAATAGAATGATTAAAACGATATTCATTGATATGAAAGACTAATGGAAAGGGAATGTCAAGATTAATGGAAATTTTTAAGTAATGTTTATTAACGTTTTTGTTTTTGAATAAAGCAACATTATTTGTATTTATATTACGTTTCAGTCATTTAAATTCTTATGTAGAGTGACTTATCTTTGGCATCACCATTAAAACTATTATGGCGTATATATTGGAAATTATTTTAACGGGCTGCGTTAAAGAGCATTGGATAGATAATTTTAATAAATAAGATGCATAATTCAATATGATTTAATTCATAAAAAATAAATTCAACAAAGTAGTTTCGAAGAATCACAATAATCTAGAGATAAAGATTACCAAGTATTTGTTTTTATTTATTAAATTGAAAATATGCTGGGAAAGAACAAGATAAATCTGTAGGCTGGAAATCCCTACCATTAGACTCAACAAGGTGGGAAGTATGATGCAAACGCCCTTTTCAGGATGTTCGTTCAAAAAATGTGGAGGTAAAAAAAAGAATTCAGAACAAAACACTCATGTAGTGCATTTCGAGTAACGCTGTATCTGCTATATTCAGTCGTTGT
Organism: Caerostris extrusa; assembly: GCA_021605095.1. Taxonomy (NCBI): domain Eukaryota; kingdom Metazoa; phylum Arthropoda; class Arachnida; order Araneae; family Araneidae; genus Caerostris; species Caerostris extrusa. The sequence goes on from BPLR01016723.1 coordinate 28,591, forward strand.
AGTGAAATGACCTTAGGTGGAAATATCCGAAAATACTAGATATATAAAGTAGACCATTCAAATACAAACAAAAAAAACCCTTTTTAGCAGCAATATTTTCATATATGAATTTAAAAATACATTTTGCATTTATGCATATAAATTATATATATGTTGAATAAATTATAATTTATATTACAAAAAGTTATTCTGTTTGATTTTATAGTATTTTATTTATATTTCTCATGGCAAATTGAAAACGAGGGATTCATTCAATTTCAGTCAATAAAGTAAAATTTCCATCTAACAATATAAATTAAACTAAATAAAAAATTAGTATTGATGTTGATTAATTACAAAATTTCCTAGTTAGTAATTTACATAAATGAAATAATGTTTTGTCAGTTCGTAATATTATAATTGAGACAAGTTAAGAAATTAGTATAATTCTGTGACTAATAATGTACGGAAATAAATGCGCCTAGTTAAACCTTGAAACGATTCCACAAAAACATCTTTACCTGCTCTCTTGAAATGAAAATATACATCTTCTCCCACACAGTCATTGGCATGTCTTTTAACTGGCTTGATCAGACTTCTTGTCTGTCAATTTGTATACACGATTTCCGATTTCAACACCTACATAAGGAAATTCCTTTCCCACTCTTTTTAAATCAAGAAATATTTTCATTCTTTTCAAATATTAGAGAGTTTTTGCATAACGTTTTTTATCGTCCATATTTTTTGTCTAGCGCGCATGCTCATAGAATAGCTCAGTAGTGAAGTATTACAGATAAGCATGCGCAATAGGTATAATGTTTCTTATGAGTACGCGCACTAGGAAGAAAAATATCGGACGATAAAAAAAACGTCATGCAAAAAACTTTCTATTAACTGCGAATTTTTCATTAAAATATTTTTTTTTTCCATTTTATTATGATAAATAATTATAACCTGAATGTTGCCCAGTAAAATTAAATAAAATTTTTAGTTTTTGGTAAATTTTATTGTGAAAAAATATCAGCTCAGAATTACAAGTTTGAGATTTTTAAATAACTCTCCTTAAATTAATTATAAATAATAAACAATAATAAAATAATCTCCTTAAATATAAAATTCTACAAAATAAATAACTCTCCTTAAATAATATGAATTGGCTAAATAAAGGCAATCAGAATGAATTCGTTTAATTTTAATTTTTAAAATTAAAATTAAAAAATTTTAATTAATAAAAAAATTAAATTAAAGATTTAATTAATTAAATTTAGTTAATTTTTTTCACACCTTTCATTCTTTAGCATTTTTCTTAAAGATTATAATAGTGTTCGTTCACGAAGAAAATCGGAAACTAATACGATAAAGCAATAAAAAATTTCTATCTTATTTTTTATGACGATGCCAGATCGCGTCAGGTAATTTATAATGATGGTGTTATCTAAAAATCGCTATCGTTTGAAATTGAATTCGAATATAAAGTCTAATATTTTTTATGTTATCTTCCTTTAAATTTGAGTAAAATTGAAATTTTAAAATAAAATATGGATCAATTTAAAAAAAAAAAAATAAATAAAAATGTAAGGTTTCAGAGAGGGAACACATCATAAAAGTGATTGTACATCGAAACATTTTCGAATAAATTAATAAATAAAATTATGGTCTGAAGCTTTTTTTCCTGCTGTTTGGAGATACTTAAAAAATCGTTTGGCTTTAATCTTTATTTTTATTTCGTTTTATTCTATTTATTATTTAAAAATGGCACGTAGTTGTGAGGAAGCAACAAACAGCATTTCAAAGTAAATTATTTTTCAACATAATAGTGGAAATAATTTCTGAATGCCACTAAATTAGTAAATTTATCTCATTGAAAAATGTGATAAAACGTTATAAAGAAAAATCGGATTGAAAACAGTGCAAGAAATGGTCGACCTGAAAAAGTTAATTCAACGTGATCAAAAATGAAGAACAAATTGAGAATTTTGATCTTAAAAGAGATTTTTAAAATATACGACTTTTGTGAGGTAATTATTTTTTATTACTTTTTGATTATTAATTTTTCAGAAAAAAAAGTTTTATTATATTCTCATATTTAATAAGTTTTGTTAAAGAAAAATACACATATTATTAAAATTCTCATTCTGAAATAGTAATTTTTATCAATGGGTAAAAAAGTATTTCATTGAGATTTGTACGTATACGAAGACTTTTAGGAGCTACTGTACATAGAGTTATGCCATGGTAAACATGCTTTTTTATGTAAAAATAATGATGCTAAATAATGTGAAAAACTAAAAACAAAATTTTTATTTTTATTATTATATTTAATATACAACAATAAATTTTAGTTTTTCTAAAAAAAGTTTGAACAGCTTGTTTCATAAATTTACTTTATTTTATTAAATGTCTAACAAAAATTGTTATTCTGTAACAATATTACCTTAAAATATTGAATGTTTAATTTAACCTTTTTGGATAATATTTAAATATTATAATCTTTTATATATATATATAAATTTCTAAATTAACAGAAGAATTACTTTCAATAAGAAGAAACATAAGAACACATTTTCTTTAGATTTTAGAATTCGCAATAACTATATAAAAAGCAATATGTTTTTGTTTATTTGTTTATTATAAACAGTTGTTCAACAGAAAAGTAAATTATCTACAAATCTTTTCAAAATAGACAGTTTTACCGGACTTTCTTAAAAGCCGGGCTCTAGACGTTTATCTATGCGATGATCCCAGCCCTGCGTAGCAAGATGGCTGTAGGGCTTTTTGATTACTGCAAAACGTCTATGAATTGTGTGTACCACTCACACCATGGCACTGAAATGAAAAGTTTAATTTCCGCAAACATACATGTCAAGTAAAGTGCAAGTCAATAGAGATCTGCGGTATTTACTGATGAGTTAAAATTTTATTTACTAAGGGATTCCAGACTGTTGGTCTAGAGCAGAGGTCTCCAAACTACGCTGCAGGACGTTGAGGATGAGTCACAGCAATAAATAAAAAAAATGTTAAGAACTTTAAATGGTCTCAACAAAAAAATTGATATTTTAAGAATGCAAATTTATTACATTGTTTCTTAGATTAAAGTGCCAATTATTCTTTTTACAAAATCCAAACCAATCTTAAATAAATAAATAATAATAATAATAATAATAATAAATAAATAAATAAATAAAAACTAATTTTCTTTGGTCTTTTAAGTATCAGCTCTGATATTTCTAACTTGGCCACGAAACTACTTGTTTTTAAGCCATTTCCTTAGGTCAGGGGTCTAAAACTACGGCCCGCCAGTGTCATCAATCCGGCCCGCGACAGCAATAGCTTATTGTTGCTGTAATAAGTTGGATTAAAAAAACACAGAATGATAATAACTTGGTTTTATTTATTTGCTAGGTAAAAGCTTAATGACAAGCATAATGCGCAGAAAATTTAACTTATGCATAACAACTAACAAATAATTGAAATGAATCCTACTAAGATTACAAACTAGTGAACATCCCGCGGTTACCCTCGGTAGTTATGTTGAGGTAAAGGTATCGCATATGTATGTATATCGGTGTTTGGAACGCATATATCCCTGAATCAAACATGTGATTATTATCCTGAAAATCCCTCGGGAACGGAAAAGC
>BPLR01016724.1:0-46466 GCA_021605095.1 Caerostris extrusa
ATGTAATTTGAAAAAGAATGCTTCATTTGTACAAAATGAAAAAATGAGATTGGAAAAAAATACTTCCTTTCTTACTTATATTGAAAATGAAAGAATCTCTATTTTCAATAAAAAATGAGCAAATTACTATAAAGAAGCCTTTCGATGTTGTAGTTTGTAAAAAAAAATATATAATTAATCAAAAGCGTTCTTTTTTGTTCTTCGTGTGTTCTAAGTGATGCATAACCATCAAATTAACGCCTAAATTAACACAGATTTAATTTTTAAGGCGTACATGGCAATGTAGATATTAGGACACGTATCAGATTGAATGGGGTAAATTCAGCGAAAGCGAGACGTGGGTGGGAAGTGGAAGAAATAGAATTTTTTGAAGAGAGAAAGAACATTCTTCTTGTTCTTTTAAAGCGTGCCATTTTTTTTTAACGGTAGATTTTACCTTGTACCAATTAGATGATAAAGTGGAAATTCTCCCTTGTTACAACTATACTTCTTTTTCTTTAAAACTTTCATCAACTTAAGTTTTTATTGACTTTTTTTCCTATCTGACTGAAAGTAAATTCATTTTCATTCAAGACACGATTTTATTAGTTTATGAGGCATGGCTGTTGACATAATCGAATGCTTATTAAACAGAATTTTTTTTGTTCAAATTTTCAAATATTTATCTTCGATTTTTTTAACAGTTGATTAATTTATATCTGTTATATATTCATGGAACCTTATTGAATATGAATAATAATTTGATTAATTATGAATTTTTTTAACTAATTGCTGTTTTACGTAAATCTTTTTTTCAGGAATAATTTAATAACTGAATTTTTTTGATGCGTTTGATGCGTTTATTTTTTCCCCAAAAAACTCTTTTTAAACTACATTCATGAAAGAAAAAAAACATCGCAAAAATACTGTTTATAATAACATAATGGAATTTTTAAGAGTATATGATATATCGATAGAAGTAAGTATTGATAAACTCTAGAGTTATCGGAAACTAAGCTGCTTACTAACATTCAAATTAGAATTCATTAAAAAGCTTAAGTAACATTTAAATAAAAAAAAACATTTCATTTTCTATGTGGGCTATACGAATCATCACAATACGATTTGAGTCTTTCATCTATGAAATTTTTTTGTTCAATTATCTTGTTTTGATTCCAACAACAAAAACAATAACAAAAGTCGTTGATTTATTTAAATAAAATTTTTTCAATCATTTGAAACTTATAATTATTTCAGCTCATAGTTTTTAATTTGCATTATTTTTATTTTTAAAAAATTTAGCGTCAAAATTTTAAAAATTAACGTAACATATTTGGAACTTTTACTAAAATGCAAATAATTTTGATTGAATTTAACTGAAATTTTGAATTTTATCTTCGGCAAGCTTACGAATGGTTAAATTTTAGATATATCTTATACAGTGTATCCTGCGGCCTGATAGTCACTCAGATAGCGCTCCGTCCTCTGGTATCACAGGCTTCAGGTTCGAATCCCTGGCGGTGGCATGTGAGTGGTTCGAAATCTACGTTAAGCTGTAGGTCCCGGTATAATTAGCCTAAAATGTCCAAAATTTAAGATGGTGTATCGACAAACCAAATTATACAGTGTGTCCCAAAATCTATGTACGATTTGAATTCTACGCCATTTGTGCAGTAAAGTGTTGCCAAAAAAGAGAAAAACAGACAGAGTTACAGTTGACAGTTCAATTATAACTCCGTATACTTTTTTTATGAACCAATTTAAGATTCACGATTTTTAATTAAAAAACGTATGCTTTACATCAAAAAATTACTTCGTGCGAGAATTTTGGAACACCCTTTATAGTTATTGAATTATCAGTTTTCTTCCCCATGGTTTGCATTGGCTGGTGGAGGGAGTAATCAAAATTGAAAGCTCAATTTAAAATTCAACAAGTGAATCTGAACCGTAAGTCTTATATTTATTACAAATATCAGAACGGTCAATCCGTTACTAGAAAAGATCTTCTGTCATGTTCGAGGATAAGGAGGACAGGGGTAAAATCTCCCTGACGTTACCCCAGGAAGAGCCCCACTACAAATTGTGCTCTAAACAAAGAGCTACTATTGCTTATTGAAGAGTTATCATTAATTCTTCCAAAATTTATCCTGTTTCAATTATGTATCATTTTAACTCAAGTGGACATTAACATCGTCAACTTTTCCCTGATATAAAATGTATTCAAATTACCCAAATAATATAGAATATGAATCAACAGATTGATATTTGTAAAGATTCAAGCATGCATATGAGCATTCAAAAGATATCGAAATACTTCAGATACACGTTCAAAATTCCCAGGGTATTCACAAATGAATTCAAAGTGAAAAAAGATCTTTTGCATCAGAACCCTTCCAACCCACCAGCATGACGCAAGCCGAAAGCGACAATGTTTATCAAGAGGGTTTCCTCCAACCAAAGAAATGGGCACTCGAGCCTAAATGCCATTTACTGATCCGATCACGTTTCGAACGCGAAAGGAAATGGAAGGAATCTGTTCCTCCCCAAATCCCCCTCCAAATAGAATTCATTCCTTTGATATGGGTGTCTCATCTCCCCCATTTTATCTTAATCTCTTTTCTCCCCACTTTATTTTCATTGCGCTGTTTGAGAGAGAGACAGGGCTTGTCATTTCGAATCGAGATCGGTCTGAAGGGTCCCCAGGCTACGAAGGTCCCCCTTTTATCTGAGGGGTTTTCAAGTGTTCCATTCTCCCCCAAAGTAGGTCATTGCATTTTTTATTTCATGAGAAACAAATGCTGCTTCTCTGATACGGCCGAAGATCTGTCTTTTACTTACGCGGAAGACACTTTTAGGAGGCTATTACTAAACAAGAATTCTTTTTGGCCGGGGAGGGGGCTTTTTTTGTGAGTGGAAAGTGACGTTTTAGTGATTTTTCAGGAGGATTAAGAGTCGTTGAAATGGCCGAGGACACGAAAGCTGCTCTTGTTTAGAATAAGTAAATGTCTTTCAGAAACTTTTTTTTTCCTATTAATAGTAAACTCTACTTCAATTCATAAAAAACTTGTGATGGTTCAGCATTAAAAACTGTTAGCTTCTGTTTACCACTCAAAGAATTTAAGAGAGATAAATTTGGATAGAAAGATCTAAATGCAGTAATGTTGCGCGAATTCAGAGTTATACAGTTCTTGACTTGTTCGACAAGAAGTTTTCTGTTATTACTTTGGCATGACTCATCAATGTGGCCTCACTCATCAATGTGCCTATTGAAATCGTGTGATTCCATAAGCCTCTACAGGGACGATTCTTTTACAGTGAGAAAAAAAATGAAACAAACTAACAAAGAGCTCTCTAGAGCATTCTTAACAAAGGGCTAATAATCAAATCAATCCTTTTTCATTTTTGTATCTGATTTTAACTCAAGGGCATTACATCCTCAATTTTTAGCTGGTATAAAATGTATTCATACTAACAAAATAATACAGAATATAGAATCAACAGATTGGTATTTGTAAAGATTCAAGCATGCATGTGAGCATTCAAAAACTTTCAAAAGATATCGAAATACTTCAGATGTATGTTCGAAATTCCCAGGGTATTCGCAAATGAATTCAAAGTGGAAAAGATCTTTTTGCACCAGAACCCTTCAAACCCACCATTCCGGGGAACAAGCGTGAAGCAAACCGAAAGCGACAATGTTTATCAAGAGGGTCTCCTCCAACCAAACAAAGAAATGAGCACTCGAGCCCAAATGCCATTTTACTGATTTTACTTACGCGGAAGACACTTTAAGGAGGCTATTACCAAACACAGAGTTCTGTTTTTTTTTTTGAGGAGGGGGAGGGCTTATTTTGTGAGTGGGAAAGTGACGGTTTAGTGTTTTTCAGGAGGATTAGAGTCGTTGAAATGGCCGAGGACACGAAAGCTGTTCTTGTTTGGAATAAGTTAATGTCTTTCAGAAACTTTTGTTTTTCTATTAATAGTAAACTCTACTACTACTCGCAAAAAAGTTTTAAACATTGTAATGATTTTGCATTAAAAAGTTGCTCGCTTCTGTTAACCACATTGCGAATTTAAATTTGAGACCGAAACATCTAAAAGCAGTAATATTGCACGAATTCGGAGCTATGCAGTTCTTGACTTGTTGGACAAGTTGTTCCTTTTCTTATCTTTTCCCCCAAACAATTTTTTTGTCCTTTTTTTGAAACCATGTAATTCCATAAACCTCTTCGTGAACGATTCTTTTATAGTGAGTAAAAAAATGACTCAATTTCTGGTTTTTATTATCATTTATTCATTTTATATTGAATAAATTCGAAAAGAAAAAGCGAGGAAAACAATAAAAATGCACAAGAATCCTTAATGTTCCCATTTGGGGCAGTTGAGCGTTGATAGGGGCCCTGATGACCAAGTGATTAGCGCTGTGGCGCTCGGTACTACAGTCTACTTGTTCGAGTCTCGGGTGTGCCACGTACGTTTGTAGTGATTCGGAAACCTCTTAAACACCAACTCATGTTTCGGAATCTTCCAGAATAAGTTGGCCCGCTACTGAGCTGCCGTTAAATTGAAGAAGTAATAAGATACATTTATGGATTGTCTATTCTTATTGAAATTAATTTTATCCATAAACTCGTTTTAAGTGTACTATTACAACAAAAGCAAAATTTATTTCAAATTTTACTTCCGTTGGAGGAACCTATATGAGCTTATTAAAATTTTTCAGAATTAATACGGAGCAAAATAAACTAATTTAAATGTTTTGGAAAAAGTTTAAAAAGAATTATTTAAAGAAAAAAATTAATAATATAAAAGTTATGTTTGTCCATACAATTATGGTAATTGATTTAGAAAGCGGAGTTTTTGTTTGCTTGATCAACTTTTTTTTTTTGTCCTTGAACCACTTTTAATGTTTCTAATTGTTTAACTTTTAAAAAATTTCCTTCACAAACTATTCTTATTGGTATTTATTTAAAAAAATTTTCAAGAATTTTTATACATACTATAGTATATTAAATTTCTTTCATAAGCTTTTTAAACTTAACATTTATTAAAATTCCTTTCCCGAATTAATAAATATATACAGTCTGAGTAAAAACTTTAAGGCCAGTAGACATTTTTGAGAAAATGGAAACATTTAAACTGAGGAATTAAAAATACCATTTGATCGATAATTATTGAGTTTAAATAAAAGTAAAAAAAGTTGAAAAATTAATTTGCAAATATTTTATTATTAGAAAATATTACAGAACACACAGATGAATATTTGAGCCTGAGTAAAAACTTTAAGGCCAACATAGAAAATAACATATAAGAAAAAAATTACAAATTCTTAGAAGATTGTGTAGGGAGCCATTACTTCGAATTACTTCAAATATTCTTGTTTTCATGGATGAAATGAGTTTTTGACAAAGGGTGGGGTCGGTTTTATACCATTCATCTACGATAGTAGATTTCAGCTCTGTTGTTGATGTAAAATGTCTCCCATTTGCATAAACTCTTCTTGCTAAGTCAGCCCAAAGGTTCTCGATTGGGTTGAGGTCTGGTGATCTAGCTGGCCATTTCACAGTTTCAACATTGTTGACTTGGAACCAATTTTTTGTGCTGTTACTCGTATGGATCGGTGCATTGTCTTGCTGATATTTCCAATTTTCTCCAGCAAGACATTCAGCATTTGGCAAAAGATGATTTGTTAGGACATTTTGGTATCCTTGTAAATTCATTCTACCTGAAACGAATGCAATTGAGCCCACACCATTGTAAGAAAAACAGCCCCAAGTCATGACAGACCCTCCACCTAATTGGCGCTTGGAGAATATTTCTTTTCATTTCTTATATCATGCCAGTAGAAATTCCAGCCATCTGGTCCATCCAAATTCCATTTTTTTTCGTCAGAAAAAATAATTTCTATTCATTGGTTGTCCCAGGTCATGACTTTCTGGCCAAAGTTCAAACGCTCGCAGTAACTGAGGTTTAGTCAATTTTGCTGTCTAAGTGTACCTTCCAGACCTTCTAATTGTGCTATAAATCGTTTTTTGACAAACTTTTAAACCTGTCGTCGGAATCAGTTTCCTGGTTGAGTACTTTCCAGTAGATGCAAATTGGCAAACTCTTCTTTCATCACGCAAGGACAAAGCTTTAGGTCTTCCCCCAGTATTCTCTTTACCATAATTGTCTTTCAATTTTAAAAATTGTTGACTACAGTCTTTGATCTTCCTAACTTTATCGCAATAGCACGACTACATTCCTGTTGAAGACAAAACTTCGATCTGTCCTCTTTCACGATCAGTTAACTTCTTACCCTTCGCCATCTTCACAAATATCACCAATACTTCGAAGAAACGTATGACAAATATGAAAATTGCAGCTTTGTCACAAGCTAGTAGTTGCAATGGTAATAACATGATTATATTATATTTATTTTTAAAAAATGACTGGGGGCCTTAAAGTTTTTACTCAGGGCAGAAATACTAACTTTGTAAATAACCACATGTTTCTCATAATTATGTATTTACAAATTATATTTATATCATTTATTTCTTATCAATGAACTTTAATAATTAATATTATTTGAATCCCTTTTATTACATTTTACATTTTCTCAAAAATTTTTTACTGGCCTTAAAGTTTTTACTCAGACTGTATAGCGCTTTTTGTACTCATTAAAAATTGTTCCAAAAAAAGCTTGGAAAATAAAACGATTTAATTACAAAGTGAAAATTGAATTTCTAAAGAAAAAGAAAATCGTTTGTGAATTCCATTGTTTGGTTTATTTTTTAAATAAAGCTTGCTGTTTGCGTTTTGGTTTTTCACATTAAATTCTAAATTTTATCAGTAACCTGTATAACTGCCTAGCCGATTATATTTTTAAAACTTATTTATTAATTAATGTATTATTAATGAATTTCTCTTGTAATTATGTACTAATTTTATACGTTAAATTCAACTTTTATTTTAAACAATTTAATTAAAAATGACTCAACATTTTCTTATTTAAAATAACATTCATTATAAAATTAACACTCTAATAATAATTAATCCATAATTCAAATCCCTGATAAATAAAAGAAAAGAAAAATATTTGTAATTTTATATATTTTTCATTTTTTAACATCCCCAAAAATATTTGTTCTTACATTAAATTTTAAATCTAATGGGCAACCTTTTAAATGGTTCCAGCTAATTTTAAATTTTTATAATTTTTTAATTATAATTTTTTTTTCAATGCTTTTTTTCCAATATCCGTAAAAAAATTAATTATTAAAAAATTCATAATTCAAATATATAGCTGGAAATTAAGAAAGGAAAATAAATATTAAATTAGATTTGATTACATTAATATCAAGGATATGATGTTAAATTAGAGTTCTATTGAAAGGAGAATATATACATATATATATATAATATTTTAATATATATTTAATATTTAATACCATATATATTTATATATTATCAAATGGTAGTATTGCAAAAAAATATGCAAAATATTTTTTAAGAAAACGGTTCTGAATTTTATATTTTATGAAAATCGAAACTAACAATCTATAAAAGAGTAAATTAACTTTTTATTTATATTTTTCCTCTGAGTAATGGAAAATTCGAAATATTCGAATAAAATCTTGCTCTTGTTTACATTGGGAGTCCCAAAATATTTTCATTGACATCCAAAGCCATGTTTTCCTCCTCTTTTCCCCCCAATAATTGAATATGAAAGCTCCACTTGTTTTCATCTATTCCAGAATAAACTTCCGCCTAGAATAAATAACGCACAGATTTCCTTTTCGGCGGTTTGATAAACATGCAAATTCCGTCTGCCATCGTGGAAAAGAACGATAAACAAAACAAACATTCGAAAAAAAGAACAGATGGTAGGTTAAATTTTCGTTTTGCTTTTCCCCACCCATTCTGGTATGGAATTTCCAGCATGATTGTTGGAACACGAGGGGTGGAATTAGAACAGATTGAACCGTCTGCCTTTTTGTCTGAATGGAATCTAGTTTGGGTTGGGGAAGGAATCTGATTTGGATAGATTCGTTGAACTGATACAGACAACATTTTATGGTGATTCCCTTTTGGGGAATGATTCACAGAAAAGATGCCCCATCCTTACGCACGATGGATTGGCATGGGGTTTTCCTTGTTAGGGAAAAAAGTAAAGAAGACATGATGTCATCTGATTAATTTTTACATAAGACACATTGGGTTTGAATGCAAATCGTTTTAAAAGAAATGCAGTTTACTGTAATAGAAAAGTTTCTCTAGATTTGATTTTCCCAGACATGAATGCATTTCAGGACAGATGGGTAAGGATGATACAACAAGAAAATTACCATGACTGAATTTATGTGACTGAAAAGAAGGTTTGTTGGAGAATTTCCGAAATCATCTGCACAAACGAAATTATTCAAACAGAATTTTAATCCACTGGGATGTGCGTAGAAAAATGATTTTAGGCTCGCATTTTCTATTTTTCAATATCCCAGGAAATTCTGAAAAAAAAATGTAATTTTTATTATAGGCAAGCGAAACATTGCAATTAAGAAAATGATTTTTAAGCGTATGTACAGGATTAGTATATTTAAAATTCCATATTCCACTTTCAAAATGTTATGAAAAGAGCCACTCCTCACAATGAGTTCAGATTTGAACTGAAGATACTTGAAAGAAGGGAGAAATGGTATTGTATGGTTCCACTGATTTTTCCCATTCTATTCTGATTTTCCTTGCCGTGGTGGATGGGCTTTCCACTAACAGTGTCACAGCAGTTGAATGACATGAAAGTCATTTTTCATGTAAAAAAAAAATGGAAACATTCAAGCACATTGAATACTACAGTTGGTTTAATGTGCAACTCATGCCAAATACTGCATACATTTCGATTCAAACTATCAATCACTGGCAGCTTATTTCATTTTCTTTATGCCGCTTACAGCGTCATCTATTCATACACTTTGGAAGTTTTTTTGAAGCCGTACCGTTTCCCCCTTCTTCAAGTATCAGTTCAAATTTGAACTCATTGGGAAGAATGGTTCTTTTTTTTTACAGCATTTTGAAAGTGGGATTACAATCACCTTGCATATGATTAGGAAAGCCTCTTGTGCTATGTATGAGCAGTTTGTACCACTCTTGTGCGCTTTGGACACAAAACAGTAATAAAATAGAGAGAGTTTTCTTATTAGAAAAGAACAGAATCTTGAGGTTAACATCTCCCATTCTTTCGTTACCAGAATTGGAGCTCTGTAGCGCTGCTTGGATTCTTTTCTATACGTATTTCCACAATATTAATGCATATATAATTTATTAATCAAAAATAATCGATAGTACAATGATAAATTCTAACACACAAAAATAAAAGATATAGTAAATCCCTCGATAAATTATACATATTAATATTCAGAACCAAATCGCAAAATAGGGGCCGTTGGGATTTGTCAAATATTTTATAGTATTGAGCAATAAGTTGAAAAAGTGGTAACCCTGATTTCTTGCACTGTTTGTAATTCACTACATTTACAATCGCAACCAGTTATTTGGCGCACTTTAGCGAAAAGTTTTTTTTTGTCGATAAATCCCAACGGTACATATTCCGCGATTTTACCAAGTTTTGTAATTATTAACATATTGCAGTATGTTTAATTCCTTTAAAATGAACAAAATATTAAAATTGTTTTATTTATAGATAGAATAAAAACGATATATACTTAAAAACATTAAATTTACATGTAATTAGAGTTGAAAAAGATTAAGTATTTTTTTTTAAATTGCTTATGACAAAATTTGAAAATTGTTTTTCCCCTTCTCGCCAATAGTACAGATGGTCGCTAAAAAATCGTCAAGCTACTACCTCATATGTAAATCTACAATACCGTTATTACAAAAACTAAATTCTAAATTAGTTAAAATGACTTCCGATGAATAGTGAATATTATATTTATTAATCAAAGTAAAATGATCAATCCAGCATTTTTTTTATGGGCATTTTTGTCACCAATCCTTAGAATCTTGGCTATAAAATACAACACTCCTGTGAATTGGCGGGAGTGTTAATCTTCCCCAAAGATGTTGTCACAACAGAACTGTGAGTTTTAGATTCGAATCCATTCTTCATTTTCCCCTTTTTTTTTCTCAGGAGTGATTTATTTTCTTAATCGAGATAAATGGTCCTGGTGAGGTGCCGGGTCACTCATTAAAAAGGCAGAATCCCGAATAGTTAAAAAAGGAAAAAGGAATAAAAAAAAAGGACAGGGTCATTTATTTCCTGCGATATCATTTAAAGTTAACGAGTCAAATTCGTTCTTTTTTTTAGAGTGAAATATAGAAGACTTTGGCAATAATGAGAGCTATAAAAAAATATATAATGATGTCTAAGTGTGAAGAAATCAGTGAAATACAATAGAGGATATTCTAAAGAATGTCATTTCCCGAAACCTTTTCTTGCGATTAAACCCTTCAGAAATATGGAAATTTAAATGGAGCATCTTAATTGTTACAAGGATTTAGCGCTTAATTTAACTACAGAAATACTCTTAAAATTTAGTGAAAAATAAATTAGATAAAATATAATGAAAATAAAATAAAATGTAAAAAAAATAGTTTACTTTATGGCAAAATTATGTTTTGGCTCTCTAATGACTTTTTATCTTCAAAAATCTTTTGGTTTCAAGATAAATATTTTCTTTTAATTCCGGCATTCTTGACTAATACTTTTGTATAATAATTTATTTTCTTCAATATAATATTTTGTAATAAATAATTAAACAATCGCCTCTAAACAAATGATTTTTTTCTTTGAATTTGGTTATTTAAAATTAAACCGTAAAAACAAATAGTGTTTTATTTCAAAATTTTTCTTTAGCTCTCTAACAACTTTTATTTTCAAAATATTTTGATTTCAAGATAAATTGCCGAGTAACTAGCGCTCTGGCGTTCGACGCACAGGTTTCGGTTCGATTCCCGGCAGTGCCATGGATGTTGTAATGGTTGAGAATCCACTTTAAACCGCAGTTCTCGATGTAACATGACTATAGAGCGTTGGACGTAGGGCTGACAACTCCACTCCGTAAAAAGTAAACATCTGTTGTTTCGTAAGTGGTCTGATGGCCAATGGGATAGCGCTCTGGCTTTCTGTTCCCAGGCTCCAAGTTCGAGCCCCTGGCAGATGACCATAGAGCGACAAACCAAAACCAAAACCTGTCTACTACTACTCGTAATCTACCAGTATGCAGACGGTCTTGGCCCAACATGGGGCTGTTGCGCCATTGATGGTGATGGTGATGAAAGTATTATAGAATAGAATTACAACAAGCAAAGTGAAAACTGTACATTTTAATCAACATATTTTATTTGCTACACATCATAACTTATTTGTTCCAAGCCATTTATACAGTTGTTACCATACCGATTTAAAACATTTTTTGGTACCATACCGTTCGCCCCTTCTTTTCAAGTATCTTCAGTTCAAATTGAACTGATTGTGATGAGTGGTTCTGAATTTACAGCATTTTGAAAGTGGGACATTAATTATAATAACCCCTGCGCTTTTTAATGAAGAAAGGTCATGATTTAAAACTAAAAGTTTAAAAGGACTTTGTATTACTTTCTAAAGAAAAAAGAAACTTTAAGCCAATTCTATTGATGTTTATGATAATATTCCAACAACAGTGTGAAAACACAGAGTATAAATCAAAGTATCTGGTTCTTTCTTAATGCAAAGAAAAGTGCATTCAAAAAGATAAAATGTGTATAATGTATCAACAGCAAAGTGCAAACACATTCCTCTGAAAGCTTTTTTCCCCACAAATGCGTGGAAGAGGTAAGAAGAAAAAAAAGTTCCACCGATACAACGAAACATTAAGACTGGAGCAATCACAAAATTCCCTTTTTTTTTCCCTTTTTCCTTCTTTCTGTAAAGCCGAGGTATTTCTTGAAAAATCAAACACATATACAAGTCGAAAACATCAGGCCGTGTCGATGAAGAGAAGTCTTTTTCCCTTCTTTCTTCCCCATTTTCATTTATAGATCTCATTTTTGTGAAAGCATTTCTTTTTTTTTTTTTTTTTTTTTTTTTTTTTTTCCCAAAGTGAACAAGTTCCTGATATCAGAATAAACAAGGACGGAGGGAAAATGAAGAAAAACAGAATGCAAAAAAAAAAAAAAAAAAAAAAAAAAAAAGAACAAAATAAATAAACAGAAGGAGTAATTTTCCTTTGGGTTGAAGTCGTTTCTATCTTCGTGTTCGCAGGTGCTTTTGATTTGAATTCTGTTTTTTTATATTTGTTTATTTATTTTATGTATTCCGTAAATGGAAAATGTTTTCTAAATTGCGACATCACGTGACTGATTTGGGTTTCTATGAAAGATCCATTTCTTTTCCCTTTTTAATGGAACGGCAAAGTGAACTATGTTGTCGATGCATGCACATATTTAAATGTATGCGCCAAACGAACTCTATAATGCATTCCATGTTAACTCATGGCTAAATTATTCTTTATAATATATATTTGGAATTACTGGTTTTCCTAACATAAGATATTTCATGGTAATTTTTTTATTTCGATATGATTCAAAGTTTCGAAGAAATTTGCATAATAATTCGAGCTACGGGTATCATAAACGTGCTGTCAATTTCAGATTCGTCCATTTAATGACAGATTAAAAAAAAAAGTAGGGAAAAAAAAAAGTGTTTATTGCAGCGAATATTAACATGTTATGATAATATATCAGAACTGGCAGTTACTAGGTAGACATAAATATTGACCGTCAACTTTTTAGAGAGCAATTTTTGAAATTTTTTACACTTTTTTTTTACAAAAAATCGAATCAAACTGGAGGAATAATAATAATTTATATTAAAAAAGTTGTTTACAAAAAAACTTTTTATTTGCATTTATTAATAACTTGTTTGCAACTTTTTTGAATAAAAAAATAATGGAAAAAATATAGATAAACTAAATTAGATAAAAAAAAAGCTTGGTTAGTATGAATAAATAAAATGTTACGAAAGTTGTTTTGAACTTCATTGTTACAACTCGCAGTCAACAACTTTTGAATTCTAAAAACAAAGTACAAAAGTTTTGTTGCATTTTAACTTTTTTTAATTATTTTCGAATTCGTGATGTTTGCACAGAATAAAACTCTAACTCACAAATTAATTTGATTTTCTTAAGAGTTTTCTGCAGAATTTTTAATGCAAAGATTTAAATATTTTAATAAAAACAGTACTATATATATACAGAATTTTCGATTAGTACGAATTGAACCAAAATTATCTGGAATTGTAACAAAAAAAGTACAAAAGATTCTTGATTTCCCTTTTTGTAATTACTTTCGAATTCATGATATCAGCACAGAATAAACCTCTCACTAAGAAAAATAATGTGATTGGTTTAAGATTTCATATGCAGAATCTTTTATGTAAAGTATGCAAATGATTTAAAATAAATTCAATAAAAACAGTACATATATAGAATTTTCTATTCGTACGAATTGAACCAACACTTTTTGGAATTCTAACAAAAAAAAAACCCACATGTTTCTTGGATTTTCCTTTTTTTTGCAAATATTTTCGAATGCACGATTTTTGCATAGAATAAAACTTTTACTCAAAAATAATTTAGATAAGCTTAAGATTTCATGTGCAGAATCTTTATGCAAAGTATGCAAATGATTAAAATAAATTCAATAAAAACAATATATATATAGCAGTTTTCAAAAGTGTTCGTACACGAATTTTTGATTCGTACAAATTGAATTAAATTTCGTTCAGTACGAAACAAAACTGAATTCGTAAGAATTTTGCTGTTTTATCCAATGACAAGATAAGTATTTTATAACGATAATTTTTTTTTTATATGTATAATTTTTTTAACAAAACAACATTAAATATTCCAAGAATATAATAAAAGTGTTCGTACACGAATTTTCGATTCGTACTCTGTTTCAGAATTTTTACTGTTTTATCCATTGATAAAAATTAGTATTGCAGTACGAGAATTTTTTTAATATCTATAACTTTTTCTTAACAAAATAGCATTGAATATTTCAAGAACATAATAAAAATTAGGCTAACATTAGTTCTATTCAAATTTATTTCATTGATTGAAATCCGGTAACTGAGGTGATGTTCTCAGAACTTGAGAACAATTACAAAAGACACAAATGAAGATCATGCTTCATTATGAAAATCAATAAATACCAAATTATCCATTCTGATTAATTCCATGCTACACATAATGACACCTCCACCACCATGCGTTATTATTAAAATTATGTTCTTGGGATCAAGTTCCTCATTTTTTATTCTCCATATGCCCACCGGAACCAAAAATATTAAATTTGCTTACATCTGCAAATAAGGCATGATTCAATATGTTTTCTGATTATTTATAGTTGATTTTGCAAAGAAAAACTTGAGCTTTCTATTTTTGCACTTTACAAAACATTTTTAGGCAGAATGCCCATTTAATCCTGCTAATCTTAGCCCTCGTCGAACAGTTTTCTGGTGAAACTGAAGTAGAAAATCTTTCTGTACATTCTGTAGAAATTTTTTTACAGCACTCAGACAGGGATTTTTCACAGATTTTCTGATCACTTTAAATAAACTTTGCCAGAGACATTTACTTGTTTTCAATCTAATTTCTTTTTAAAACCTTTTTGTCTCATACTGCACCTTAGAATGACATAAATTTAATTATATCAGAGATAATCCGAACTGATTTGCCACTACTACGATGAAAAAAAATCGATTTTCATATCCTGTTTGTTGTTTTTTATGACTACTAGCCATATTTAGAAGTAGAAAAAATAAAAACATAACGCAGCAAACAAGATTAAAGCCAAACAATTTTTAAATGTCACCAACATGCAAAAACTAAAAATAAAAAAAGCGCCAGACAGACAATTTTACTTTATGAATTTTCCGAAAATGTTTTGGTATAAGATCAATTTTGTGGCGTGTTTTTTCTGTAAAGAACATTTTTTTCAGTTTATTCCCTTGCCTTCTAGCATTTTCCTTTTCATAAAATAAAAATATGTTCTTAAAAATTGTTTTATTTTATTTAGAATCTCATGAAGTTGATATATCAAAGTACTGAACTAGATATTCGAATTGAATTGTAGGTCACAAAGGCTTTTCTTTTAAAGTGTACGAACACATTTAGGAGCCACTGTATATTATTATTCATAACATTTTATAATTAATTAATAATATTTTACAATTTTAACATAAAATTGTCTATCGATTTTTTTTTAATTTTTGCATTTTGGTGATATTAAAAATCGTTTGACATTAATATTGTTTTTACTTATTTATATTCTGTTTTTTTAATAGGGCTAGTAGTCGTAAGAAAACAGTAAACAGGATAAGAAAATTGGTTAAATAAATAAATATTAGTACTAATTAAATAAAAATAATATTGCATAAATTTCTTTCGAATTCAGTTGAAACTGAGACTTCTGTAAAAAATAAAAATAATAATAAAAAACAGAATAAACTTCTTCCAAGTTTTAAAAATAAATACAAAATTTTCTTAAATCATTCAGTTTTGTAATGAATTCATGAAATTTACACCACCAAAAATACAACTAAACTATAACATTCTCTTTGAAAGAATTAAAAAAATAATTCGATTATCGTGACATCTCATATTCTGATATTTTTATACAAATATGTAAATGATTATATTTTCTCAACAGATCGGTACTAACTTCAATTATTGAATCATTTTTATCGGAAAATTTATATCGGTAAAAAAAAAATTAAAAATTGTAGACTGTTTACCTTTTCCAGTTCTTAATATTGGAGTTCTCTAAAGACACATTAAATAAAGCTATTCCGATTTCCTAAGAAATTTGTTCTTTTAAAACATACTAATTTTTAAACGAATTTTAAATTATCTTTTCTTCAAAAACTCTTGATTCAAAATAATTCTAAATTCACAATTTTATAAAAGAACAAAAGCTGTACATTTTACTAATCGCTCACATGAATGCTCAATTTAACTTTTGTATGCATAAACAATATATTCAAGCAATTCTCAAAACTTAAGATCGTTTGCTTTTCAAACATAGATAACATTACTGTAGACACGACAAATGCACTATGACGTCATTGTCAGATAATGACGTTATAGAAAGTTCCACAGCTAACTGGATGATTGGAATGTGCTCATAGTTACACGTGAAGCCATTTTGTTTTTAAAGCAATTTTTATAACTTTTTCAGAAAACATAATTTTTACAAACTGTTACCTTTTGATGAAATACTTGAAATATAAATTGAGTAATTTGATTCTAGAAATATTTGCAGAGTGGCGTTATGGAATCCAAATAAAGTGAAATTATATAAGCATTAATTTATAATAGATTTCAACGATATTAGGAAAAAAACGATAACGAAAGAATTATGTCTTTCATAATTAAAAAAAATAAAACAAAAAACAAAATGGAGGATAGGAAAAAAAATAATTTATTTCTTTTTACTTACATTGAAAAAAAAAGAATCTCTATTTTCAATAAAAAATGAGCAAATTACTATAAAGAAGCCTTTCGATGTTCTAGTTTGTAAAAAAAAAAAAAAAAAATATATATAATTAATCAAAAGCGTTCTTTTTCTTCTTCGTGTGTTCTAAGTGATGCATAACCATCAAATTAACGCCTAAATTAACACAGATTTAATTTTTAAGGCGTTACATGGCAATGTAGATATTAGGACACGTATCAAAGTGAATGAACAAATACAGCGAAAGCGAGACGTGGGTGGGAAGTGGAAGAAATAAATTTTAGAAGACAGAAAGAACATTCTTCTTGGTCTTTTAAAGCGCCATTTTTAAACGTTAGAATTTACCTTGTACCAATTAGATGATAAAGTGGAAATTCCCCCTTGTTACAACTATGCTTCTTTTTCTTTAAAAAATTTCATCAACTTAAGTTTTTATTGACTTTTTTTTTTCCTATCTGACTGAAAGTAACTAATTTATGAGATTCATTTTCATTCAAGACACGATTTTTATTAGTTTATGAGGCATTGCTGTTGACTTAATCGAATGCTTATTAAACAGAATTTTTTTGTTCAAATTTCCAAATATTTATCTTTTAATTTTTAACAGTTGATTAATTTATATCTGTTATATATTCATGGAACCTTATTGAATATGAATAATAATTTGATTAATTATGCATTTTTTTTTAACAAATTGCTGTTTACGTAATTCTTTTTTCAGGAATAATAATTTATGCTTTAATAATTTGATGCTTTTGAAAAGTTTTATTTTTTTCCCCAAAACACTTTTTAACTACATTCATGACAGAAAAAAACATCGCAAAAATACGGTTTATAATAACATAATGGAATTTTTAAGAGTAGATGATATATCTAAAGAAAAAGTATTGATAACCTCCAAGAGTTATCTATAACTAAGCTGCTTATTAACATTAAAATTAGAATTCATCAAAAGCTTAGCTTAACATTTAAATAAAAAAACATTTCATTTTCTGTGTAGGCTATAGGAATCATCACAATACGATTTTTGAGTCTTTCATCTATGAAATTTTTTGTTCAATTATTTTGTTTTTGATTCCAACAACAAAAACAATAACAAAAAATTCGTTGTTTTTATTTAAATAAAATTTTTCTTAATCATTTGAAACTTATAATTATTTCAGCTCATAGTTTTAATTTGCTTTATCTTTGATTTTTTTTTAAATTTAGCGTCAACATTTCAAAAATTAACATAACATATTTGGAATTTTTACTAAAATGCAAATAATTTTGATTGAATTTAACTGAAATTTTGAATTTTATCTTCGGCAAGCTTACGAGTGGTTCAATTTTAGATATATCTTATACAGTGTATCCGGCGGCCTGATAGTCACTCAGATAGCGCTCCGTCCTTTGGTATCACAGGCTTTAGGTTCGAATCCTGGCGGTGGCATGAGTGGTTCGAAATCTACATTAAGCTGTAGGTCCCGTTATAATTAGCCTAAAATGCGCAAAATTAAAGATGGTGTATCGACAAACCAAATTATACAGTGTGTCCCAAAATCCATGTACGATTTGAATTCTGCGCCATTTGTGCAATAAAGTGTTGCCAAAAGAGAAAAACAGACAGCTGACAGTTCATTTAAAACTCCGTATACTTTATGAATCAATTTAATATTCACGATTTTTAATTAAAAACGTATGCTTTACATCAAAAATTACTTCTAGCGAGAATTTTGGAACACCCTTTATAGTTATTGAATTTTTCAGTTTTCTTCCCCATCGTTTACATTGGCTGGTGGAGGGAGTAATCAAAATTAAAAGCTCAATTTAAAATTCAACAAGTGAATCTGAAACAGTAAGTCTTATGTTTAGCAAATATCAGTACGGTAAATCCGTTACTAGAAATATCTTCTGCCATGTTCAAGGAAGTGAAGGATAAGGTTAAATCTCCTGATGTTACCCCAGGAAGAGCCCACTTCAAATTGTGCTCTAAACAAAGAGCTACTATTGCTTATTGAAGCGTTATCATTGCGTCAATAAAAAAAAATTCTTCCAAAATTAATCCTTTTTCAAATATGTATCAGACATAAACTCAAGTCAGAACTACATCGTCAACTTTTAACTGGTATAAAAGGTATTCAAATTACCGAAATATTACAAAAATATAGAATCAACAGTTTGGTATTTCTAAAGATTCAAGCATGCATATGAGCATTCAAAGATATCGAAATGCTTCAGATGCATGTTCGAAATTCCCAGGGTATTCGCAAATGAATTCAAAGTGGAAAAGTTCTTTGCACCAGAACCCTTCCAACACACCATACCGTGGAGCCAGCATGACGCAAACCGAAAGCGACAATGTTTATCAAGAGGGGCTCCTCCAACCAAACAAGAAATGGGCACTCGAGCCAAAATGCCATTTACTGATCCGATCACGTTTCGAACACGAAAGGAAATGGAAGGGAATATCTGCCTCCACCCCTTCTTCCCCCTCCCCCAAAATAGAATTCATTCCTTCGGTGGGTGTCTCATCTTCCCATTTGATCTCAATCTCTTTTTCTCCCCACTTTTATTTTTCATTGCACTGTTTGAGAGAGAGAGACAGGACTTGTCATTTCGAATCGAGATCGGTTTGAAGGGTCCCCAGGCTGCGAAGGTCCCCCTTTTATCTGAGGGGTTTTGAAGTGTTCCATTCTCCCCCAAAGTAGGTCGTTGCATTTTTTATTGAATGAGAAACAAATGCTGCTTCTTCTCACGATACAGCCGGAGATCTGTCTTTTACTTAATTTTAGGAGGCTATTACTAAACACAGAGTTCTGTTTTGGGGGGTGGGGGCTTTTTGTGAGTGGAAAGTGACGTTTTAGGGTTTTTGGGGAGGATTAGAGTCGTTGAAATGGCCGAGGACATGAAAGCTGTTCTTGTTTGGAATAAGTTAAAGTCTTTCATAAACTTTGGTTTGCTATTAATAGTAAACTCTACTACTAGTCGCAAAAAGTTTTAAACATTGTAATGGTTTTACATTGAAACCTATTCGCTTCTGTTAACCACACAGGGAATTTGAGAGAGATAAATTTCAGACAAAATCATCTAAATGCGATAATATTACTCGAATTCGGAGCTATACAGTTCTTGATTTGTTGGACAATTTGCAATTCTCTTAGTTATTTTTCCTTACAATTTTCTGCTTTTATTTTGACTTCCCTCATCAATATGGTGTCATTCTAGCGTAACTATGTAATTCCATAAGCCTCTTCATGGACGATTCTTTTATAGTGAGAAAAAAAAAATGACTTAATTTTGTTTTATTAGTATTTATTCATTTTATATTGATAGGAAGTCGAAAAAAATGGGGGAAAATACTAAAAATGCACAATAATCCATAAAGTAAACATTTGGTCACCGATAAGCATTAATAGAGGGGTTGATGGTCTAGTGATTAGATTGTAGCGTTCGATGCCAGAAGTTTCAGTTGGAGTTCCGGCGGTACCATGCATGTTTGTGGTAGTACGGAATCTACTTTAAACCGTAGCTCAGTTTGAAATTGAACAAGTGACGCTGATCCGAAAGTTTTATGTTTATGTTACCAGCATGAATACTTTAAATCTGTTGACTGGAAAGATCTTTTGTCAAATTCGAGGAAGTGGAGGATGGTGTAAAATCTGCCTTATGTCCCACCAGGAAGTGCCCCACTTCAAATTATGCTCTAACCAAAAAGCTACTACTGCTCATTGAAGAGTTGTCGTATCTCCCAAACCTAAATTACTACAAAACATTTAGTTTTAGTAAAGGCGATATTCATCCTTATTCAATTTTGTATTTGATTTTCAACTCAAGTGGGCACTACATCGTAACTTTTAACTCATTCAAATTACGGAAACAAACAGAATATAGAATCAACAGATTTGGTATTTGTAAAGATTTAAGCACATTCAAGGATATAATGCTTCAGATGCATGTTGAAATTTCCCAGGGTATTCACAAATAAATTCAAAGTGGAAAAGATCTTTTCCATTAGAACCCTTCCAACCCACCATTCCGTGGAACCGGCATGACGCAAACCGAAAACGACAATGTTTATCAAGAGGGTCTCCTCCAACCAAACAAAGAAATGGGCACCTCGAGCCAAAATGCCATTTCACTGATCCAATCACGTTTGAACGCGAAGGAAATGGAAAGAATTTCTCTCTCCCCACCTCCTCCACCCCAAATAGAATTCCTTCCTTCGGTGGGTGTCTCATCTCCCCATTTTATCTCAATCTCTTTTTCTCCCCACTTTATTTTCATTGCACTGTTTGAGAGAGAGGGCAGGACTTGTCATTTTCGAATCGAGATCGGTTTGAAGGGTCCCCTGGCAGTGAAGGTCCCCCGTTTATCTGAGTGGGTTTTCAAGTGTTCCATTCTCCCCAAAGTAGGTCATTGCATTTTTATTGATGAGAAACAAATGCTGCTTCTCACGATACAGCCGGAGATCTGTCTTTTACTTACGAGGAAGACACTTTTAGGGAGGCTATTACCAAACCAGAGTTCTGCTTTTATTGGGGGGACGGAGGGACTTTTGTGAGTGGAAAGTGACGTTTTAGTGTTTTTTCTGGAGGATTAAGAGTCGTTGAAATGGCCAAAGACACGAAAGCTGTTCTTGTTTGGAATAAATGCAAAGTCTTTCAGAAACTTTTGTTTGTATTAATAGTAAAACTCTACTGCAGCTGGCAAAAAGTTTTATACATTGTAATGATTTTGCATTAAAAGCTGTTCCGCTTCTGTTAAATTCTAAATGCAGTAATATTACACGAATTCGGGCTATGCAGTTCTTGACTTGTTGGACAAGATGTTCCTTTTCTTACTTTTTCCCCCCAAACAATTTTGTCCTTTTCTGCTAACCATGCAATTCCATAAGCCTCTTCATGAATGATTTTTTTATGGTGAGAAAAAAATGACTTAATTTCTGGTTTTTATTATCATTTATTCATTTTATATTGATAGAAATTCGAAAAAAGCGAGGAAAACAATAAAAATAAGAATCCATAATGTCCCCATTTGTGGCAGTTGAGCGTTAATAGAGGGCCCTGATGACCGAGTGATTAGCGATGTGGCGCTCGGTACTACAGTCTTCGGATTCGAGTCTCGGCTGTGCCACGTATGTTTGTAGTGATTCGGAAACCTCATTAAAAACGGAACACCATCCCATGTTTCGGAATCGGCCAGAATAACTTGGCCCTCTGTTCTGTCGTTCCATTGAAGAAATAATAAGACACATTTATGGATTGTCTATTCTTATTGAAATTAATTTTATCCACAAACTCGTTTTAAGTGTACTATTATAACAAAAGCAAAATTTATTTGACATTTTACTTCCGTTGGAGGAACCAATGAGCTTCTTAAAAATTTTCAGAATTAGTACGGGAGCAAAATAAACTAGTTCAAATGTTTGGAAAAAGTTTAAAGAATTATTTTTCACAATACCGAAAATGACGATTGTAATTCCAAAATTTCTGAAGTTGCATTTTTTACTGATATACTTTTCATCCATTTATTATTCAATTACTGATAATAAAGGGATAAAATTTAATAACTGTGATTTAAAAAAAGTTTTTCAAACCCTTCCACAAAGCAGAAAAAATAATAATATAAAATCTATTTTTGCCCATACAATTATGGCAATTGTTTTAGAAAGCGGAGTTTTTTGTTTACTTTGATCAACTTTTTTTGCCCCTGAACAATTTTTACTGTTTAATTGGTTAATTTTAAAAAAGCTCCTTCACAAACTATTCTTATTGGTTTATTTAAAAATTTTCAAGATTTTTTTGTACATACTATATTATATTAAATTTTTCATAAGCTTTTTAAACTTAACATTTATTTAAATTCCTTTGATGAACTAATAAATATATAATTGGTCTGGCCTAAAATTGTTCTGGCAAAATTTCGCCCGGAGAAATAAAAAGTCAATTTAATTTCAAAGTGAAAATACCACTTTTAAGAAAAGGAATCGTTTGTAATTCTATAGTTTGGTTTATTTTTTTAAATAAAAAGTTTGCTGTTATGGCTTTCTTTTTGTTCTTACATTGAATTCTAAATTTTTATCGGTAACCTGTATGACTGCCTTGCGATTATATTTTTAAAACTTATTTATTAATTATGTATTATTAATGAATTACTCTTGTAAATATGTACTAATACTTATACGTTAAACGCTTTTTATTTTTGAAGAAATTTATTTAAAAAGACTCAAGATTTTCTTATTTAAAATAACATTCATTATGAAAACTAACCACTTAATAATAATTAATCCATAATTCAAATCTGATAAAGAAAAGAAAAGAAAAACATTTGTAATTTTATATAGTTTTTTCATTTTTTTAAGATTGCTGTCAAAAGTTTTGTTCTTACATTAAATTTCTAAATCTAATGGGTAACCTTTATATTGTCCCAGATAATTTTTAAATTTTTATAATTTTTTTAATTATAATCAATACTTTTTTTTCCAATATCCGTAACGAAAATTAATTATTAAAAAATTCATAATTGCAAATATATAGCTGAAAATTAAGGATCAAATAAATTAAACAATTAAATACAATATATATATAATTAAGACAATTAAATTTTATTAAATTAATATCAATGATATGATATTAAATTAGAGTTCTATTGAAAGGAGAATATATATATATATATATATATATATATATATATATAAAATTAATATATGTATTTAATAATATATATATCCATATTTACCATTGAGGCAATATATTTATATATTACTTAAATGGTACATTGCAAAATAAAATATCCAAAAATATTTTTTAAGAAAACGGTTCTGAATCTTTATATTTTATGAAAATCGAAACTATCAATCTATAAAGAGACTAAAAATTAATCCTTTTTATTTATATATTTCCTCTGAGTAATGGAAAATTCTGAATGTTCCAATAGAATCTTGCTCTTGTTTACATTGGGAGTCCCAAAAATATTTTTCATTGACATCCAAAGCCATGCTTTTTCCTCCCTCTTTTCGCCTCCCAAAATTATTGAATATGAAAGCTCGACTTGTTTTCATCTATTCCAGAATAAACTTTCTGCCTAGAATAAATAGCGCGCATATATTTTTCGGCGGTTTGGATAAACATGCAAATTTCCGTCTGCCTCGTGGAAAAGAACGATAAAACAAAACAAACATTCGAAAAAATTCCGAAAAGACTAAAAATTGTTCCCCCACCCTATTCTGGTATGGAATTTCCAGCATGATTGTTGGAACACGAGGGGTGGAATTAGAACAGATTGAACCGTCTGCCTTTTTTTGTCTGAATGGAATCTAGTTTTGGTTGGGGAGGAATCTGATTTGGATAGATTCGTTGAACTGATACAGACAACATTTTTTTATGGTGATTCCCTTTTGGGGATAATTCACAGAGAAGATCCCCATCCTTACGCACGATGGATTGGCATGGGGGATTTCCCTTATTAGGGGAAAAAGTACAGAAGACATGATGTCATCTGATTAATTTTTTACATAAGACATATTGGGTTTGAATGCAAATTGTTTTAAAGAAATGCAGTTTACTGGGTAATAGAAAGTTTCTGTGATTGATTTTGCCAGACATGAATGCGTTTCAAGGCAGACGTAGGTAAGGATATTACTACAACAAGAAAATTACCACACTGGAATTTGCGACTGAAAAGAAGGTTTGTTGGAGAATTTCTGAAATCATCTGCACAAACGAAAATTAAACAGAATTTTAATCCACGGGGATGTGCGTAGAAAAATGATTTTAGGCTCGCGTTTTTCTATTTTTTTAACATCCCAGGAAAATTCTGATGTGTAATTTTATTATAGGCAAGCGAAACATTGCAATTAAGAAAAATGAGTTTTTAGCGTATGTACAGACGATGAGTATATTTGAAATTCCATATTCCACTTTCAAAATGCTATGGAAAAGAGCCACTCCTCACAATGAGTTCAGACTTGAACTGAAGATACTTGAAGAAGGGAAACGGTACACGGCATAAAAAATGTTCCACCAATTTTTTTCACCTCAATTTGGTCAACATTCCGTGGTGGATGGGTTTCCACTCTGGTCACAACTGTTTGAATGACTGCGAAAGTCATTTTTTTCATAAAAACCGAAACAAGACAAGCACATTGAATACTACAGTTGGTTTAATGTGCAACTCATGCTCAAATACTGTTGTCATTTCGATTCAAACTATCAATCACTGGCAGCTTATTTCATTTTCCTTATGCCGCTTGCAGCTTCATCTATTCATACACTTTTGGAACTTTTTTTTGATGCCGTACCGTTTCTCCCTTCTTCAAGTATCTTCAGTTCAAATTTGAACTCATTGTGACGAGTGGTTCTTTTTTACAGCATTTTTGAAAGTGGGATTACAATCACCTTGCATATGATTGGAAAGCCTCTTGTGTATGTATGAGCAGTTTGCAGGTACCACTCCTGTGCGCTTTGGACACAAAACAGTAATCAGAAGCAAGAGAGTTTTTCTTATCAGAAAAGAACAGAATCTTGAGGTTAACATCTCCCATTCTTTCGTTACCAGAATTGGAGCTGTAGCGCTGCTTGGATTCTTTTCTATACGTATTTCCACAATATTAATGCATATATAATTTATTAATCAAAAAATAATCGATAGTACAATGATAAATTCTAACACAAAAAATAAAAGATATAGTAAATCCCCTCGATAAATTATACATATTAATATTCAGAACCAAATCGCAAAAATAGGGGCTGTTGGGATTTGGCAAAATTTTATAGTATTGAGCAATAAGTTGAAAAAAAGTGGTAATCCCTGATTTCTTGCACTGTTTGTAATTCACTACATTTACAATCGCAACCAGTTATTTGGCGCACTTTAGCGAAAAAGTTTTTTGTCGATAAATCCCAACGGTACATATTCAGGATTTTACCAAGTTTTGTAAT
The DNA here is from genome assembly GCA_021605095.1 of Caerostris extrusa. Taxonomy (NCBI): domain Eukaryota; kingdom Metazoa; phylum Arthropoda; class Arachnida; order Araneae; family Araneidae; genus Caerostris; species Caerostris extrusa. The sequence goes on from BPLR01016724.1 coordinate 25,395, forward strand.
TATTGACTTATTGCAGTATGTTTAATTCCTTTAAAATGTACAAAATATTAAAAATTGTTTTATTTATAGATAGAATAAAAACGATATATACTTAAAAACATTAAATTTAGTATTTAGAGTTGAAAAAGATTGTGTTTTTGTTTTTAAATTGCTTATGACAAAAATTTGAAAAAATTGTTTTCCCCTTCTCGCCAATTGTACAGATGGTCGCTGAAAAATCGTCAAGCTGCTACCTCATATGTAAATCTACAATGGTTAATTACAAAACTAAATTCTAAATTAGTTAAAATGACTTCTGATCAATAGATGAATATTATATTTATTAATCAAAGTAAAATTATCAGTCTAGCATTCTTTGTTTATGTGCCATTTTGGTCACCAATCTTTAGAATCTTGGCGTAAATACAACGCTCCTGCAAGTGAATTGGCGGGAGAGTTAATCTTCCCAAAGTTGTTGTCACAACAGAACTGTGAGTTTAGTTTCGGAATCCATTCTTCATTTTCCCTTTTTCCTGAGAAAGGATTTATTTTCTTAATCGAGATAAATGGTCCTGGTGAGGTGCCGGGTCACTCATTAAAAGGCAGAACCCCCGAATCGTTAAAAAGGAAAAAGAATAAAAAAAGGATAGGGTAATTTATTTCCTGCGATATCATTTAAAGTTAACGAGTCAGATTCGTTCTTTTTAGAGGAAATTTAGAAGACTTCGGCAATAATGAGAGTTATAAAAATATATAATGATGTCTAAGTGTGAAGAAATCAGTGAAATACAATAGAGGGATATTCTAAAGAATGTCATTTCCCGAAACCTTTTCTTGCGATTAAACCCTTCAGAAATATGGAAATTTAAATGGAGCATCTTAATTGGTTACAAGGATTTAAAGCTTTAATTTAACTACAGAAATACTCTAAAATTTAAAAATTATTAGATATAAGTAATGAAAAATAAATATATAAGCATTAAAATAAAGGATTTTTCTTCAAATTTATTTATTTAAAATAAAAAATGTAAAAACAAATAACTTTATTGCAAAATTATGTTTTGGCACTCTAATGACTTTTATCTTCAAAATCTTTTGGTTTCAAGATAAATATTTTCTTTTTAAATCCGCCTTTCTTGGCTAATACTTTTGTATAATAATTTATTTTCTTCAATATAATATTTTGTAATAAATAATTAAACAATCGCCTCTAAACAAATGATTTTGGTTACTTTTGTTCTTTGAATTTGGTTACTTAAAATTAAAACGTAAAAACAAACAGTGTTTTATTTCAAAATTTTTCTTTAGCTCTCTAACGAAAGCTTTTATTTTCAAAATTTTTGGGTTTCAAGATAAATTTCAGAGTAACTAGCGCTCTGGCGTTCGACGCACAGGTTTCGGGTTCAATTCCCGGAAGTGCCACGGATGTTTGTAATGGTTGAGAATCCACTTTAAACCGCAGTTCTCGGTGTAACATGACTGTAAAAAGCGTTGGCCGTAGGGCTGACAACTCCACTCCGTAGAAATAAACATCTCTTGTTTCGTAAGTGGCCTGATGGCCAATGGGATAGCGCTCTGGCTTTCGGTACCCCAGGCTCCAAGTTCGAGTCCTGGCAGATGACCATAGAGGACAAAACCTGTCTACTACTACTCTAATCTACGAGTATGCAGACAGCCTTGGCCATGGCGCTGTTGCGCCACTGATGGTGATGAGGATGAAAGTATTATGAATAGCATTACAACAAGCAAAGTAAAAACTGTACATTTTAATCAATATGTTTTTTGCAATACATCATAACTTATTTGTTCCAAGCCATATATACAGTTGTTACCATACCGTTTGCCCCTTCTTCAAGTATCTTCAGTTCATATTGAACTCATGGTAATGAGTGGTTCTTAATTTACAGCATTTTGAATGTGGGACATTAATTATAATAATCCTGTGCTTTAATGAAGAAAGGTCATGATTTAAAACTAAAGAGTTTAAAGGACTTTTGTATTACTTTCTAAAAAAAAAAAAAAGAAACTTTAAGCAAATTCTATTGATGTTTATGATAATATTCCAAACAACAGTGTGAAAACACAGAGTATAAATCAAAGTATCTGGTTCTTTATCAAAGCAAAGAAAAGTGCATTCAAAAAGATAAAAATGTGTATAAAGCATCAAGCAGCAAAGTGCAAACACATTTGCTCTGAAAGCTTTTCCCCCCACAAATGCGAGGAAGAGGCAAAAAAGAAAAAGAGTTCCACCGATACAAAAATATTAAAAGACTGGATCAATCACAAAAAATCCCCTTTTTTCTTCCCTTTTCGCCTTCTTTCTGTAAAGCCGGTGGTATTTCTTAAAAAACAAACACATATAAAAGTAGAAAACATCAGGGCCGTGTCGATTAAGAGAAGTCTTTTCCTTCTTTCTTCCCTGTTTTCATTTATAGATCTCACTTTTGAGAAAGCATTTTTTCTCCGAAAGTGAACAAGTTCCTGATATCAGAATAAACAAGGACGCAGGGAAAAATGCATGAAAACAGAATGAAAAAAAAAAAAAAAAAAGAAGAAGAAGAACAAAATAAATAAACAGAAGGAGTAATTTTCCTTCGGGTTGAAGTCGTTTTTATCTTCGTGTTCGCAGGTGCTTTTTGATTTGGAATTCTGTTTTTTATATTTGTTTTTTTTTATTTATGTATTCCGTAAATGGAAAATATTTTCTAAATTGCGACATCACGGGACTGATTTGGGTTTCTATGAAAGATCCCATTTCTTTTTCCCTTTTTAATGGAACGGCAAAATGAACTATGTTGTCGATGCATGCACATATTTAAATGTACGCGCCAAACGAACGCTATAATGCATTCCGTGTTAACTCATAGCTAAATTATTCTTTATAATATATATTTGGAATTAGTGGTTTCCCTAACATAAGATATTTCATGGTAATTTATTTTTTACAGAAATGATTCTAAGTTTTTGAAAGAAATTTGCATAATGATTCGAGCTATGGGATCACCAAATGTGCTGTCAATTTCAGATTCGTTCATTTAATGACAGATTTATGAAAAGTGTTTATTGCAGCGAATATTAACATGTTATGATAATATATCAGAAATATAGTTACTAGGTAGACATAAATATTGACCGTCAACAACTTTTTTTAGAGAGCAATTTTTGAAAATTCTTACATTTTTTTTTAAATCAAATCATACTGGACGAATAATAATAATTTATATGAAAAAAAAAAAGTTGTTTACAAAAAACTTTTATTTGCATTTATTAATAACTTGTTTGCAACATTTTTTTGAATCAAAAAATAATGAAAAACATACATATTATCTAAATTAGATACAAAAAAGAATTATATTTGTATAAATAAAAGAAAAATATAACAAAAATTGCTTTGAACTTAACTGATACAAAAAGTGTTACTTTAGAATGAATAAATAAAAGAAAAAAATATTACAAACATTATTTTGAACTTCATTGTTGCAACTCGGAACCAACAACTTTTGAATTCTTAAAAAAAAAGTACAAAAGTTTTATGGGTTTTCTCTTTTTGTAATTAATTTCGAATTCGTGATATTTTTTACCGAATAAAACTCTCACTCAAAAAATAATTTGATTTGCTTATTTTATCTGCAGAATTTCTTATGAAAAGCATGCAAATGATTGAAAGAAATGCAATAAAAACAGTACATATATAGAATTTTCGATTCGCAATGAATTGGACCAACAAATAATTGAATCTTAATTTTAGGAGAGACCAATGGGGACTGAAAATATCTTAGCAACAAATAAAACGGCAATTAAAGAAGGACTTAAAAGGTAATGTATCTTTACATTAATAATTTAATATTAAAAATTTAAAATTACTTTTGTATTAAACGAAATTAAAAAAAGAAACATTAAACAAATCTTGGTACTTACGTACTAACGGTACCTTGGCGACAGACTTGGCGTTTTTAAGTGTCGCCAATGGAACCCTGCAGATTTGGCGGTTTTCAGTGGCGCCAATACGGTAACCGCCCCTTGCAGATTTGGCGCTTTTTAAGTGGTGGTGGCAATCTTAACGGCTGTAGATTTGCTGAGTTTAGACGCCATATTGTTGTGATACGAAAATGCGTATTTGGGATTTGCCAGAAACGGAGCACGATGTAATTTTATTTTTCCAGGAGCGAAATATTTTACCAAAACAACGAAAATGTCCAAATTCCCATGGCATGAAACTTTTATTTTGGTGAACGTAAGTTTTGAAAAATGCAATTTCAGTCGCGTGCTCATCGTGTGGGATTCCGAAAAGACAACTGGTTTGAAGGAAGCAGAATTCCATTTTCGTACAGCTTTGAGATTCATATACTGCTGGTGCGAGGAGTTGACGTCGATTAAATTTGTGAAAATCAACTTGATATATCGGATAAAACTGTTATAGATTGGAACAATTACATGCGTGAATTATATGTCTTGATATGGTGAATAAGCCAAAAAAAATGGTAGGTGGACCAGATTGCATTGTGGAAATTGATGAAAGTTTGTTTACTAAACGTAAAAGTAGTTGTGGTCGGCATTTAAATCGTTTTGATTTTAAATGAAGTGTTTTATATTTTTATTGTTTTGATTTTAAATGAAGTGTTTTATATATTTTATTGTTTTTGATTTAAATGAAGTATTTTATATATTTTATTGTTTTGAATAAAAAAATTTTGAAAGAGTTTTGATTGTTTTTTAAGTGGGGATTGGCGCCACCAAAACCGCCAAATCTGTAGCGGCTGTTGGCGCGTTTTCATTAAATGTCGCCAAGGTACCGTTAGTACGTAAGTACCCAAATCTTATTGATGTTTATGATAATATCACTCTGACAGTGTGAAAATACAGAGTAAAAATCAAAGTATCTGGTTCTTTATCAAAGCAAAAAAAAAGTGCATTCAAAAGATAAAACGTGTATAAAGCATCAAGCAGCAAAGTGCAAACACATTCCTCTGAAAGCTTTTTTTCCTCCCACAAATGCGTGAAAAGGTATGTAAAAAAAAAAAAAAAGTTCCACCGATACAACAAAATATTAAGACTGGATAAATCACAAAAATTCCTTTTTTTTTTTTTTTTTTTCCTTCTTTCTTAAAGCCGGTGGTATTTCTTCAAAAATCAAACACATATAAAAGTTGCAAACATCAGGGCCGTGTCGATTAAGAGGAAGTCTTTTTCCCTTCTTTCTTCCCCGTTTTCATTTATAGATCTCATTTTTGTGAAAGCATTTCTTTTTTTTTTTTTTCTCCGAAAGTGAAAAAGTTCCTGATATCAGAATAAACAAGGGCGTAGGAAAATGAAGAAAACAGAAAAACAAAAAAAAAAAAAAAAAAAGAACAAAATAAATAAACAGAAGGAGTAATTTTCCTTCGGGTTGAAGTCGTTTCTAACTTCGTGTTCGCAGGTGCTTTTGATTTGAATTCTGTTTTTTTTTTTTTTATATTTGTTTATTTATTTATGTATTCCGTAAATGGAAAATGTTTTCTAAATTGCGACATCACGTGACTGATTTGGGTTTCTATGAAAGATCCATTTCTTTTTCTCTTTTTTAACTTCAAAGTGAACTATGTTGTCGATGCATGCACATATTTAAATGTACGCGTCAAACGAACTCTATAATGCATTCCATGTTAACTATGGTTAAATTATTCTTTATAATATATATTTGGAAATAGTGGTTTCCCTAACATAAGATATTTCATGGTAATTTTTTTATTACGAAATGATTCTAAGTTTCTAAAAATTTGCATAATGATTCGAGCTATGGGTATCATAAACGTGTTGTCAATTTCAGATTCGTCCATTTAATGACAGATTTATGAAAAAAAGTAGGGAAAAAAGTGTTCATTGCAGCGAATATTAACATGTTATGATAATATATCAGAACTAGTAGTTACTAGGTAGACATAAATATTGACCGTCAACAACTTTTTTAGCTACCAATTTTTGAAAATTGTTACATTTTTTTTTACAAAAATCGAATCATACTGGAGGAATAATTATAATTTTTATTAAAAAAATGTTGTTTACAAAAACTTTTTTATTTGCATTTATTAATAACCTGTTTACAACTTTTTTTTGAATAAAAAAAATAATGAAAAAAATTATAGATAAACTAAGTTAGATAAAAAGAGCTTGGTTAGTATGAATAAATAAAATGTTACAAAAGTTGTTTTTGAACTTCATTGTTACAACTCGCAGTCAACAACTTTGAATTCTAAAAACAAAGTACAAAAAGTTTTTGTCGGATTTTAACTTTTTGTAATTATTTTCGAATTCGTGATGTTTTGCACAGAATAAAACTCTAACTCACAAATTAATTTGATTTGCTTAAGAGTTTTGTGCAGAATTTCTTATGCAAAGTATAAAAAATAAAAAAATTCAATAAAAACAGTACTATATATATACAGAATTTTGATTATTATGAATTGAACCAACATTTCTGGAATTCTAACAAAAAGTACAAAAGATTCTTGGATTTTCCTTTTTGTAATTACTTTCGACTTCATAATATTTGCACAGAATAAACCTCTCAAAAAAATAAGATTTGATTGGCTTTAAAATTTCAACTGCAGAATATTTCAACACATTTGGAATTCTAACAAAAACGTACGATTCGTATATGCAAATGTTTAAAATAAATTCAATAAAAACAGTACATATATAGAATTTTCTATTCGTACGAATTGAACTAACACATTTTGGAATTCTAACAAAAAAACGTACGATTCGTACAATTTTTACTGTTTTATCCATTGATAAAAATTAGTATTGCAGTACGAGAATTATTTTTAATATCTATAACTTTTTCTTAATAAAATAGCATTGAATATTTCAAGAACATAATAAAAATTGAGCTAACATTAGTTCTATCAAATTTATTTCATTGGATTGCAATCCGGTAACTGAGGTGATGTTCTCAGAACTTGAGAGCAATTATACAGACACAATAAAGAACATGCTTCATTATGAAAATCAATAAATACCATATTATCCATTCTTGATTCATTCCATGTTACACATAATGACACCTCCACCACCATTTATTGTTAAAATTATGTTCTTGGGATTATGTTCCTCATTTTTTATTCTCCATATGTCCACCGGAACCAAAAATATTAAATTTGCTTACATCTGCAAATAAGACATGATTCCAATATGTTTTCTGATTATTTATAGTTGATTTCGCAAAAAGAAAAAAATTGAGCTTTCTATTTTTTGCACTTACAAACATTTTTTTAGGCAGAACGCCCATTTAATCCTACTAATCTTAGCACTTGTCGAACAGTTTCTGGTGAAATTGAAGTAAAAATCTTTCTGTACATTCTGTAGAAATTTTTACAGCACTCAGACAGGAATTTTCAAAGATTTTCTGATCACTTTTAAATAAACTTTGCCAGAGATATTTACTTGTTTTCAATCTAATTTCCTTTTTTAAAACCTTTTATCTCATACTGCACCTTAGAATGACATAAATTTAATTATTTATAGATAATCCGAACTGATTTGCCACTACTACGATGAAAAAAAAAAAATCAATTTTCATATCCTGTTTGTTGTTTCTTTAAGACTACTAGCCACATTTAGAAGAAAAAAAAAAAACATAACGCAGTAAATAAGATTACAAAAGCCAAACAATTTTTAAATGTCACCAACATGCAAAAACTATCAATAAAAAAAAAAAGGCGACAGACGATAATTTTATTTATGAATTTATCCGAAAATGTTTTGGTATGAGATCAATTTTGTGACGTGTTTTTCCTGTAAATTAAATTTTTTACTGTGTGTTCACTGCCTTCTAGCATTTTCTTTTCCATAAAATAAAAATATGCTTTTAAAAATTGTTCTGTTTCATTTAGAATCTCATGAAGTTGATATATAAAGGTACTGAACTATATATTCGAATTGAATTGTAGGTTATAGCGCTTTTCTTTTAAAAGTGTACGCACACAGTTAGGAGCCACCGTATATTATTTTTCATAACATTTTATAATTAATTAATAATTTTTTCCAATTTTAACTATAAAATTGACTATCGCTTTTTTTTTTTAATTTTTGCATTTTGGTGATATTTAAAAAAAATCGTTTGACATTAATAATGTTTATTTCTCTTTATTCTATTTTTTTAATAGGGTTAGTAGTCGTAAGGAAACAGCAAACAGGATAAGAAAATTGGTTAAATAAACAAATATTAGTACGAATTAACTAAAAATAATATTGCATAAATTTGTTTCGAATTCAGTTGAAACAGAGACTTCTGTAAAAATAAAATAATAATAATAAACAGAATAAACTTCTTATAGGTTCTAAAATAAATACAAAATTCTCTTAAATCATTCAGTTTTGTAATTATATTCGAATTCATGAAATTCACACTACCAAATTACAACAAAACTATGACATTCTTTTTGAAAGAACATCAAAAAATAATTCGACTGTCTTGACATCTCATATTCAGATATTTTTATACAAATATGTAAATGATTATATTTTTCTCAACAGATCGGTACTAACTTCAATTATTGGAATCATTTTTATCGGAAAATTTATATCGTGTAAAAAAAAATATAAAAAAATTGTAGACTTTTACCTTTTCCAGTTCTTAACATTGAGTTCTCTAAAGAAACATTAAATAATGCCATTCCGATTTCCTAAGAATTTTGTTCTTTAAAAACATTCAAATTTTTAACGAATTTTAAATTATCTTTTCTTCAAAAACTCATGATTCAAAATAATTCTATATTCACAATTTTATAAAAAACAAAGCTGTCCATTTCACTAATCGCTCACATGAATGTTCAATTTTAATTTTTGTATGCATAAACAATATATTCAACAATTCTCAAAACTGAAGATCGTTTGCTTTTTCAAAACATAGATAACATTACTGTAGACACGACAAATGTACTATGACGTCATTGTCAGATAATGACGTTATAGAGAGTTCCACAGCTAACTGGGTGATTAGAATGTTCTCGCATAGTTATACGTGAAGCCATTTTATTTTTAAAAAGTAATTTTTTTTTCTGAAAACATAATTTTACAAACTGTCATCTTTGATGAAATACTTGAATTATAAATAGATAGTTTGATGCTAAAAATAATTTCAGAGTGGCGTTATGGAATCCAAATAAGTGAAATTATAGAAGCATTAATTTATAAGATTTCAACGATAGGAAGAAGGAAAAAAAACGATAACGAAAGAATGTCTTTCATAATTTAAAAAAACAAACAAAAAATAAATGGAGGATAGGAAAAAAAATAATTTATTTCTTTTTTACTTACATTGAAAATAAAAAGAATCTCTATTTTCAATAAAAAAAATGAGCAAATTAATATAAAGAAGCCTTTCGATGTTCCAGTTTGTAAAAAAAATATATAATTAATCAAAAGTTTCTTTTTTCTTCTTCGTGTGTTCTAAGTGATGTATAACCATCAAATTAACGCCTAAATTAACACAGATTTAATTTTTAAGGCATACATGGCAATGTAGTTATTAGGACACATATCAGATTGAATGGGGTAAATACAGCGAAAGCGAGACGTGGGTGGGAAGTGGAAGAAATAGAATTTCAGAAGACAGAAAGAACATTCTTCTTGTTTTTAAAGCGCGCCATTTTTTTTTTAACGGTAGATTTTACCTTGTACCAATTTGATGATAAAGTGGAAATTCCCCTTGTTACAACTATGCTTCTTTTTCTTTCAAACTTTCATCAATCTTAAGTTTTTATTGACTTTTTTTCCTATCTGACTGAAAGTAACTAATTTATGAGATTCATTTTCATTCAAGACACGATTTTTATTAGTTTATGAGGCATGGCTGTTGACTTAATCGAATGCTTATTAAACAGGATTTTTTTTTGTTCAAATTTTCAAATATTTATCTTCGAATTTTTTTTTTTAGCAGTTGATTGATTTATATCTGCTATATATTCATGAAACCTTATTGAATATGAATAATAATTTGATTAATTATGCTTTTTTAACAAATCGCTGTTTACGTAAATTTTTTTAAGAATGATTTAATAGCAGAATTTTTTTTTGACATTTTGATAAGTTTTATTCCCCCAAAAAAAACATGTTTTCAACTACATTCATGAAAGAAAGAAAATATTTTATTTTCAAAAATACTGTTTATAATAATATAATGGAATGTTTTAACCTAGATGAAGTATCGATAGAAGGAGGTATCGATAACTAAGCTGCTTATTAACAATCAAATTAGAATTCATCAAAAGTTTAAGTAACATTTAAATTTAAAGAAATTCATTTTTATTTAAGCTATATGAACCATGACAATAAGTTTTGAGTATTTCCTCTATCAAATTTTTTTTTTGTGTTCAATTTTCTTGTTTTGATTCGAACAACAACGACAAAAACCTCATTGATTTTATTAAAATAACCTTTTTTTTCTCAACCATTTGAAACTTATAACTGTTTCAGCTCATAGTTTATAATTTGCTTTATACTTTAATTTTTGTTTTTTGTTTTTAGTCGAACTCAGAAAGTTTAACGTAACATATTTGGAATTTTTACTAAAATGCAAATAATTTTGATTGAATTTCACTGAAATTTTGAGTTTTATCATTGGTAAGTCTATAAGTAGCTAAATTTTATATATCTCATCTTATACAGTGTATCCCAAAGTTCTGCGCCATTTGTGCGATAAAGCGTTGCCAAAAATAAATAAATAAATAAAACAAACAGAATAACAACTAACAATTCATACATAATCCTATGCTGTATATTTTATGAATCAATTTAAAATTTATTATTTTTTGATTAAAAACTTAAAATCTGTGTTTTCTATCAAAACTACTTTTTGCATGAATTTTGAAACACCCTTTGCAGTCATTCAACCATCAGTTTTCTCTATCATGATTTAGACTTTTTTGGTGGATAAAGTAAGCAAAATTGAAAACTCAATGTGAATCCCAATTTGTAATTCAACAGTTGATACTAAACCGATAATCCTATGTTTATTATAAGTATGAGTACGGTAAATCCCTTGACTGGAAAGATCTTCTACCAGGTTAGAGGAAGTGGAGGATAGGATAAAATCACCCTGGTACCAGGAAGTATCCCCTCCAAAGTGTACTCTAACCAAAGAGCTATTATTGCCTATTGAAGAATTATCATTACGTCAACCAAAACCAATCTTTTTCAATTATGTATTTGATTTTAATTCAAGTGGGCACTAACATGGTCAAATTTTTTCAACTTTTCAACAAATGTATTCAAATTACCGAAATAATACAGAATATAGAATCAACAGATTGGTATTTGTAAAGATTCAAGCATGCATATGAGCATTCAAAAGATATCAAAATACTTCAGTTACATGTTCGAAATTCCCAGAGTATTCGCACACGAATTCAAAGTGGAAAAGATCTTTTGCATCAGAACCCTTCCAACCCAACCATTCCGTGGAACCAGCATGACGCAAACCGAAAGCGACAATGTTTATCAAGAGGGTCTCCTCCAACCAAACAAAGAAACGGGCACTGGGGCCAAAATGCCATTTTACTGATCCGATCACGTTTCGAACGCTTGAAAAAGGAAATGGAAGGAATATCTGCCCCCACCCCTACCTCCACCCCAAATAGAATTCATTCCTTGGGTGGGTGTCTCATCTCCCCATTTCATCTCAATCTCTTTCTCCCCACTTTATTTTCATTGCACTGTTTGAGAGAGAGAGAGAGACAGGACTTGTCATTTCGAATCGAGATCGGTTTGAAGGTCCCCAGGCTGTGAAGGTCCCCCCTTTTATCTGAGGGGTTTTGGGGTCTTTCATTCTCCCCCAAAGTAGGTCATTGCGTTTTTATTGGATGAGAAACAAATGCTGCTTCTCACGATACAGCCGGAGATCTGTCTTTTACTTACGCGGAAGACACTTTTAGGAGGCTATTACCAAACAAGGAATTCTTTTTTTTTTGTGTGTGGGGGGGGGGGGGGACTTTTTGTGAGTGGAAAGTGACGTTTTAGTGTTTTTCAGGAGGATTAAGAGTCGTTGAAATGGCAGAGGAGACGAAAGCTGTTCTTGTTTGGAATAAGTAAAAGTCTTTCAGAAACTTTTGTTTTGTATTAATAGTAAACTCTACTCCAGTTCACAAAAAAAGTTTTAAACATTGTAATGGTTTTGCATTAAAAACTGTTCGCTTCTGTTAACCACACGAGGAACATAGATAAATTTCAGACCGAAACATCTAAATGCCTTAATATTACGCGAATTCGGAATTATACGGTTCTTGACTTCTTAGTCGTGTTACCATTTTCTTACTATCTTTTATCCTTACTTTTAACTTATTATTTTGGCTTTCCTCTTTAATATGGTCTCACTATTGAAACCATGTGATTCCAAAAGCCTCCTCGGGGCGATTCTTTTATAGTGATGAAAAAATGAGTAGATTTTGTGTTTTATTATTATAATTTATTCATTGTGTATTGATAGGAATTTGAAAAAAAGTGGGGAAAACACTAAAAAGGCATAATAATCGATAATGTCCACAGTTGTGTGTGATGAGCGTTAACAGAGGGTCCTGATGGCCGAGTGACTGACGCTTAGTACCTCAGGTTTCAGGTTCGAGATGGCCAGGTATGCTTGTAGTGGTTTGGAATACCCTTTAAAAGGCAGGCCCGGTCTAACATGACTGCTGGGTGTAGGGCTGACAGTCTTATCCCGTAAAAAAAAACAACATCTCATGCTTCGGAATCTGCCAGAAGCGCATGGCCCAGCACATGGGGCCGAAGCCGATTTGAAGAAGAAGAATGCAAATAAGTATCACACTATTCTGCACAAATTTCTTTTGGTTCCAATGCAAGTAGATCTGCACTTCATGAGTTACTTGGATACCGCTAATTTTGTTCATAATGGTTCATAAAAGTAATTTATAAGTTGAATGATTTCATACATGCCGAACATAAATTATTCATTTTATTGCCAGCCATTAATTATCAAAACTAAATATATTTAATATATATGGTATTGTTTTTATCAAATTAAACAAATTTGTGGATTGTCAGTTCTTACTGCAAATTAATTTTAGCAATAAATTCATTTTAGGTGTATGACTACAACAAGTGCAACATTTATTTCAAATTTGAACTTATTAATTTTTTTTTTTTCCTTTTATATCACTGGAGAAAATAATTTATTAGAATAAAATGAATCAGATTTAACACGGAACAAAATAAACTAATTCAAGTATTTTGGAAAAAAAATTTATAATTAAAATTACAAAACAAAGAATTATTTTTCACAGTATAGGAAATGACTATTCTAATTACGAAATTTCTGAAGTTCTGCTTTATACTGATATTTCATCCATTTATTATTCAATTAGGGATATTGAGAGTTTATGCATACCGTATTTTGGACGCCCGTTATTTTTTCTCCCCTAGCGCGCATGCTCATTAGGAAACATTATTATAGATACTCATGCGCAATTTCTTAAATAACGGAAGCCCAAAATACGGTATGCAAACACTTTCTAATAAATAAATAAAATTTTAATAACTTTTTGAATAAAAAAAATTTTTTTTTCAAACCTTCAAAAAAAAGCAGAAAAAAATAATGATATAAGAGTTAATTTTACTCATACAATTATGTATATTGTTTACGGAAGAGGAAGTTTTCCGTTTCCTTCATCATTTTTTTTTTTGTCCTTGACCCCTTTCGGCGTTTCTTATTGGTTAATTTTTCTTAAGTTTCTTTCACAAGTTTCCACTAAGTTTCTTTCATTATTATTAGTTTATTAAAAAATTTTTCACGAATTTAAATTTCTTTATTATTAGTAGTTTATTTAAATTTCTTTCACGGATTTTTTACATATAATATTTTTAATTTTTTCACAAGTTTTCTTATACATAATATTTATTTAAATTCCTTCCATCAGCAAATAATTATATAATTCAATAATGTAAAATGTTTTTAAAAGATCGTCTGGTGAAATTAAACACAATTCTCTTTCAAAATACAAACGAGATTTTTTAAGAAAAGAAAATCGCTTGGAATTCTCCATATATATTTTTATTTTTTAAGGTTACTGTTATGCGTTTTGTCCTTAAGTTAAATTTTGAATTTTATGGTTAACCTTTATATTGTCCCAGCTGATTTTTTAAATTGTATTTATTTTTATTTTTGTTTTTTTAAAAATATTTTTTTCTAATTTTCTTCACAAAAATTCATTATAAAAAATATTAAAAATTAGTTATTAAAAATATATAGTTGAAAATTAAGAAAAGGAAAATAAATATCAAATTAGAGTTTTATTTTATTGAAATTAGAATATATATATGTATTTACCATTTACATTACTTAAATGGTATACCATATATACCATTACTTAAATGGTACATTGCAAATAAGATATGCAAAATATTTTTAAGAAAACGGTTCTGAATTTTATATTTTATGAAAATAGAAGCTAACAATCTATAAAAAGACTTAAATTAAACCTTTTTATTTATATTTTCCTCTGGAATAATCGAAAATTCGGAATATTCGAATAGAATCTTGCTCTTGTTTACATTGGGAGTCCCAAAAATATTTTTCATTGACATCAAAGCCATGTTTTCCTCCTCTCTTCCCCCAAAATTATTGAAATATGAAAGCTCGACTTGTTTTCATCTATTCCAGAATAAACTTCCGCCTAGAATAAATAGGGCACAGATTTCCTTTTTCGGCGGTTTGGATAAACATGCAAATTCCTTCTGCGTCGTGGAAAAGAACGATAAACAAAACAAACATTCGAAAAAAAAAAAAAAGGACAGATGGTAGGTTAAATTTTCGTTTGCTTTCCCCACCCATTCTGGTATGGAATTTCCAGCATGATGGTTGGAACACGAGGGGTGGAATTAGAACAAATTGAACCGTCTGCCTTTTGTCTGAATGGAATCTAGTTTGGGTTGGGAGGAATCTGATTTGGATAGATTCGTTGAACTGATACAGACAACATTTTTATGGTGATTCCTTTTGGGGATGATTCACAGAGAAGATTCCCCATCCTTACGCACGAAGGATTGGCATGGGGATTTCCTTGTTAGGAAAAATACAGAAGACATGATGTCATCTGATTAATTTTTACAGACATATTGGGTTTGAATGCAAATCGTTTTAAAAGAAATGCAGTTTACTGAAATAGAAAAGTTTCTGTAGATTTGATTTTCCCAGAAAATGCATTTCGAGGCAGATGGGTAGGGATGATACAACAAGAAAATTACCATGACTGGAATTCTATGCGACTGAAAATAAGGTTTGTTGGAGAATTTCTCAAATGATCTGCACAAAACGAAAATTTTTCAAACAGAATTTTAATTCGTGAAGACGTGTATAGAAAAGATTTTTAGTCTCGATTTTTTTTATTTTTTGAATGCCCATGAAATTCTAAAAAAAAAAAAAATGTGTATTTTGTTATAGTCAAACGAAATATTTTAAATTAAGAAAATGAGTTTGAGCGTCTGTACAGGGTGATAATAAGATTAAGGGGATAAGATAAGGGTCTGTGGGGATTTCCTTGTTAAAAAGAAAGACTGATTAAGACATATTGAGTTTGAATGCAAATCGTTTTAAAAGAAATGCAGTTTACTGTAATAGAAAAGTTTCTCTAGATTTGATTTTCCCAGACATGAATGCATTTCAGGACAGATGGGTAAGGATGATACAACAAGAAAATTACCATGGCTGAGATTCTATGCAACTGAGAAGAACGTTTGTTGGAGAATTTCTGAAACGATATACACGAATTGAAATTTTTCAAACAGAATTTTAATTCGCGAAGACGTGTATAGAAAAGATTTTAGTCTCGTGTTTTTCTATTTTTTAACATTTCAGAGAATTCTAAAAAAAAAAAAAAAAAAAAAAAATAATGTACAATTTTATTATAGGCAAACGAAACATTGAAATTAAGAAAATGATTTTAGGGCCTATGTACTAGTCATAATAATAGTCATAATATAATTAGTCAGTTCACATCACGTTCTCCGTATTTTTCCCTAATAAAGAAATCCCTATGTCCTTCCCTCGCGCGTAAGGACGGGGATTTCTCTGCAGAATATTCCCCAAAAGGCAATAGCACTCTTGTGCTAAGAAGGATTTCTGTACGCTTTGGCCAAAAAGCAATAATAAAATAGAGAGCGCTTTCTTATTGGAATGGTACAGAATGTTGAGGCTGACATCTCCGTAATTTTTGTACCAGAATTGGGCGCTGTAGCGCTGCTTGGCTTTTTTCTATATGCATTTCCTCAATATTAATGCACATGTGATTTATTAATTAAAATTATTCAATAGTATAATGATAAATTCTACCACACAAAAAAAAAAGAATAATAAATCCCTCTTGATAAATTATACACATTAATATTCAGTAATTATTAACATCATCATCATGATTATCGGCGCAACAGTCGTCTGGCCGACAGTCCGTCTGGATACTGATAGATTTTGAGACAGGGGGATTTTTTTTCTTTTAAGGGATATGTTTGTCAATCCTACGCCCTACAGTCATATTAGAACAGGACCTACTGTTTAAAGTGGATTCCGAGACAATACAAATACCCATGGCCGCCGGTACTCGACCTTTGGAACCGACCTCCAGAGCGCTACCACTAGACCATCAGGCCCCAATTATTAACATAGAATGTTTAATTACTTTCAAATGCACGAAATATTAAAAATTGTTTTATTTATAGATAGACTAAACACGAAAACATAGCTTGAAATATTAAACTTGATATATTATATTATATTTGATTATACATAAATATATAATCAAATATTATAATTATATATATTTGATTATATATTGAACTATTTAATTATTCAGAGTTCAAAAAAATTTAATCATCTATTTTGAAAATTATTTGTTGTATGACAAATTTTTCCCCCTTATCGCCAGTAGTATAGATGGTCGAAAAAAAAAAATCGCCAAGCTACTACCTCATATGCTAACCTACTAAAAAAGCGTGAAATTAAAAAACTAAATTCTAAATTAGTTAAAACGACTTCTAATCAGTAAATGAATATTATGTTTATTGATCAAACAAAAATTGCCAATCTAACATGCTATATTATGTGTTTTTATGTCACCAATCCTTGGAATCTTGGCGATAAAATACAACACTCCTGTGAATTAGCGGAAGAGTTAATCTTCCCGAAAGTTGTTGTCACAACAGAAATGTGGGTCTCAGTTTCGGAATGCATTCTTCATTTTCCTTTTTTTTGCGGGAGTGATTTATTTTCTTAATCGAGATAATTGGTCCTGGTGAGGTGCTAGGATCACTCTTGATAATTTATACATGTTAATATTCAGTAATTATTAACATAGTAGGGTTAATTCCTTTCAAAAGTACAAAATATCAAAAATAGTTTTATTTTTAGATAGACTAAAAACGGTGCATAGTTAGAAGTATTAAATTTTTATTTATTTAGTGACAAAAAAATTAACCATTTGTTCTGTAGTATAAATCGCCAACCACTGTAGTATAAATCGCCAAGCTACCACTGCATATGTTAATCTACAAAACAATGAAATATCTAAACTTAGTTTAATTAATAGAATAACTATTTACATTTTATTTATTTATTGTATTTAAGTAAAATGTAAAAATAAAAATTTTAATTAATAATTTTTAAAATTTATTTTAATTAATTAATTAATTAAATTAAAAAATAAATTTAAATTTATTTATTTTTTTTATCTTATTTATATTTTAAATTAGTTAAAATGACTTCTAATCAATAGATGGGTATTATATTTGTTGATCAAAAGAAAAATTGCGAACCTCACCATTTGGCAATCTACATTATGCGCCATTTTTGTCACCAATCCGTGGAATCTTTGCAAAAGAAAATACAATATGGATGAATTGGCGGAATAGTTAATCTTTCTGATCTCTTCCGAAAGGTATTGTCACAACAGAAATGTGGGCCTCAGTTTTATTAAAATTATTTTCCCCTTCTCGCGAATAGTATAGATGGTTGCCAAAAATCGCCAAGCTACTACTTTATATGTTAAGCTACAAAACTGGGAAATACATACCTGAAACTAAATTCTAAATTAGTTAAAATTAATTCTAACAATTGATGAATAATGTATTTATAGATAAAAATAAAGATTACCAATTTAGCAGTTTTTATTAGGTGCTTTTATGCCACCAATCCTGTGGAATCTTGGCGATAAAATGCAATTTTCCTGCCAATTGGCGGAAGAGTTAATCTTCCCGAAATTTGCTGTCACAACAAATTTCGGGAAGACGTTTTCTTCTTGTGTGTCTCAGTTTCGGAATTCATTCTTCATTTTCCTTTTTTTTTTTTTCCACTAGTGATTTATTTTCTTAATCGAGATAAATGGTCCTGTTGAGGTGCCGGGTCACTCATTAAAGGCAGAATCCCGAATCGTTAAAAAAGAAAAGAATAAAAAAATGAACAGCGTCATTTATTTCCTGCGATATCATTTAAAGTTAACGAGTCAGTTTCGCCCTTTTTTTTCAGAGTGAAATATAGAAGACTTTGGCAATAATGAGCGTTATATAAAAAAAAAAAAAAATAAAATAATGTCTGAGGGAAGAAGAAATCAGTGAAATACAATAGAGGGATATTCTAAAGAATATCATTTCCTCAAAACCTTTTCTTGCCATTAAACTCTCCGGAAATCTGGAAATTTAAATGAGTATCTTAATTGTTTTGTTACAAGGATTCAGCGCTTAATTTAACTAGAGTGCTATCTTAAAACTTAGCGGAATTATTAGATATAAGGTAATAAAAAATAAATAAATAAGCCTTAAAAATAAATTATTTTTTTCTTCTAATTTATTTATTTAAAAATTAAAAACGAATAGTTTATTTTATTGTAAGAGTGTCTAACGACTTTATTTTCAAAATCTTTTGGTTTCAAGATAAATGTTTCCTTTTTACTTCGGGCGTTCTTAGCTATACGAACGAAATTTCAAAAACTGCTTTTAGTTATAGATAGTATAAGCGATGCATATTTAGAAATAGTAAATTTTCGTTAATTCAGAGTTTCAAATATATATATATATATATATACATATTAATCGTTTGTTTAGAAAATTGTTGTAAGACGAATATTTTTCCCCTTCTAGCTAATAGACCGGATGGTCGCCAAAAAAATTGTAAAACCATCACTACATATGTTAATCTACAAACCTTAATTACAAAAACTAAATTCTAAATTAGTTAAATGATTTCTGATGAATATATGAAATATTATATTTATTGAACAAAAATAAAAAATTGCTACATTAGTATGCTACATTATCTGCTTTTATTGTCGCCAATCTGTGGATTCTGGCGCTAAAAAGTCAACACTCCTGTGAATTGGCGGGAAAGTTAATCTTTCCGAAAGTTGTTGTCACAACAGAAATGTGGGTCTCAGTTTCGAATCCATTATTCCTTTCCTTTTTTTTTTTTTTCCGGGAGTGATTTATTTTCTTAATCGAGATAAATGGTCCTGGGGGAGGTGCCGGGTCACTCATTAAAGAAAGAATCCCGAATTGTTTAAAAAAGGGGAAAAAGGAAGAGTCATTTATTTCCTGCGATATCATTTAAAAGTTAACGAGTCAGATTCGATTTTTTTAGAGTGAAATATAAAAGACTTTCGGCAATAATGAGAGTTATAAAAAAAATATATAATGATGTCTACAAAAGTGATGGAAAATCAGTGAAATACAATAGAGGATATTCTAAAAGAATGTCATTTCCCAGAAACCTTTTCTTGCGATTAAACCATTCAGAAATATGGAAATTTAAATGGAGCATCTTAATTTGTTACAAGGATTTAGCGCTTAATTCAACCACTCTAAAATATAGTACAATTATTAGATATAATGAAAAAATAAATATATAAGCATTAAAATAAAGTGATTTTTTCTTCCAAATTTATTACTTTAAAAAATAAAAAATGTAAAAACAAATAGTTTACTTTTACTCAAAAATTATGTTTTGGCATTCTAAATGACTTTTTATCTTTCAAAAATCTTTTGCTTTCAAGATAAATATTTTCTTTTTAAATCCGGCATTCTTATTAACTAGCTTTTGCATAATAATTTATTTTCACTCAATATAATATTTTCTGTAATAAATAATTAAACAATCGCCTCTAAAACAAATGATTTTTCTTTGAATTTGGTTATTTAAAATTAAAACGTAAAAAACAAATAGTGTTTTATTTCAAAACTTTTCTTTTGAGCTCTCTAGCAGCTTTTTATTTTTAAAAATTTGGTTTCAAGACAAATTGCCGAGTAACTAGCGCTCTGGCGTTCAACGCACAGGTTTCTGGGTTCGATTCCCGGCAGTGCCATGGATGTTTCAGTAATGGTTGAGAACCCACATTTTAAACCGTAGTTCTCGGTTTAACATGACTGTAGAGCGTTGGACATAGGGCTGATGCCTCCACCCCGTATTAAGTAAACATCTCTCTCTGTTTCGTAAGTGGCCTGATGGCCAATGGGGCTAGCGCCTCGGCTTTCTTTCGTTACACCCCATGCTCCAAGTTCTAGGTCCTGGCGGATGACCATAGAGCGACAAACCAAAACCCTTTCTACTACTACTCGTAATCTACCAGTATGCAGACGGTCTTGGGCCCCAACATGGGGCTGTTGCGCCATTGATGGTGATGATGCATGACAGCATTATAGAATAGAATTACAACAAGCAAAGTAAAAAACTGTACATTTTTAATCAACATGTTCTTATTTGCTACACATCATAACTTATTTGTTCCCTGACCATATATACAGTTGTTACCATAACGTTTGTAAATCCTTTTTTTGTTACCATACCGTTTGCCCCCTCTTCAAAGTATCTTCAGTTCAAATTGAACTCATTGTGATGAGTGGTTCTTAATTTACAGCATTTCTTTAGAGTGGGACATTAATTATAATAACCCCGTAGCTTTAATGAAGAAAGGTCATGATTTAAAACTAAAAAGCTTTAAAAAAGACATTTGTATTACTTGATTTTACAAACGAGACTAGAAACTTCAAACAAATTCTATTGATGTTTATGATAATATCCTCCAACAGTGTGAAAACACAGGTATAAATCAAAGTATCTGGTTCTTT